>PVIC010026161.1:11866-24794 GCA_004025085.1 Thryonomys swinderianus | reverse complement strand
GTGCTGGGATTACAGGCGTGAGCCACCACGTCTGGCATTGTGGTATGCGGTGTTGATTGTTGGTGGGCATGTCTCCATGCCCAGCATTATATGTGGTTACCGGGGATAGAACTCAGGGCCTTGCACTTGCGAGGCAGGCGCCGGAACCACTGAGCTAACCCTCCGGCCCCAAGGCCGGGTAGATTTAAGAGGTGAAGAACCTGACGCCGCCTCTTCACCAGAGAATTGCTGATCAGTCCCATGATCTATGACCCCTTATCCCAAACTGTGGACACAAGAGGTGTAAAGACATGGAGGGAATCTCCTCTGTGGTCTCCAGTCCTCTCTTCTTTCAATTTAATCTGAGTTTTCTTCTCTGTTTTTCAGATGTGAATGAATGTGCTGATGCCAGAGCTTGCCCCGATCATGCAACATGCAACAATACTATTGGAAGTTACTTCTGTGTGTGCGACGCAGGGTATGAATCCAGCAGCGGACGCTCCAATTTCCAAGGCCAGGAAGCATCGTGTGAAGGTAGGTAGAGGAAACTTTTGGGAACTTAGGTCCAAGACTAATTGAAACTACAAGCGAGGGGCTTGGCGTCACTCTTGCTTGCAAAGTTGAGATCAGAATTCATTCGTTCACTCCTTCATTCAACAAATACCCCTTGAGCCCTCTATGGCAGACACTATTCTAAATCCTAGGGATGTATCAATGAGCGACATCAAATTTCATACCAGTGAAAGTGGGGGCTTCAATATGTGAATTTTGAACTTTCAATTCAGTGCATGGTACTCAGGAACACACAACCTATCAGAGACTAGTTTTTCGTTCAGAATATCCATGTTTTCAACCCATTCCCTCTGTTCCTCTCTGTCATGATTAACCATATAGTGATTCCTTGGATATGAGTTGCAATTCACTAGGAAAGAGAACAGTATTCAAGTTCAATACTGAGAGAACAGAGGGAGAGACAACATGGGTGAAAGGTTATCAACACATCCAGATCTAAATAATTTTGGGGTTAGAAGTGAAAGCTGAGGTAGGTAGGGTTCGTTGGTCAAGGCCTTGACCATTAGGAAAGAGTTTGGACTTTATCCTGAGTAGTGGGAAACCTTATCAAATTTGCGTGAGTCATGGTTGTGTCTCTAAATGCGGATATGCTGAATAATAAGAATGTGTTCAAGAAATCGAGACTGGGCCAGGTGTGATGGCACACACCTGTATTTCCAGCACTCAGGAGGATAAGGCAGGAAGATCCTTGCATGTTCAAAGTTAGCCTGGGATACATGGTGAGTTCAAAACCAGCCTGAACTATACACAGTGAGTCCATGTCTCAAAATATCATAAATTAGAAAAGAAATTAAGACTGGATGTACAGGCTGCTTCCAAGATTTAGATATAATGAGTTGTGCTACTGTAAATACTGGTATGAAGCTGCACAATGATGTTTTTGTTTCTTTTGGGGAATATCCATAGCAGAAGAATATCTGGGTAAAATGGAATTTCTAGTTTTAGAGTTTTTAAAAGAAATCTCTATACTGTCTTCCACAATAGTTGTACTAGTTTGTATTCCCACTAACAGTGTGGAAAGTTCCCTTTTCAATTCAGCCATGCCAGCATTTTTAATTATTGGATTTCTTGATGGTGGTTATTTTTTTTTTCTGGTGTAAGATGAACTCTTAGCATTACCCGTCAACAGATGAATGGGTAGAGAAAGTGTGGTACCTAAATATAATGGAATGCTACGTGACTGTACAGAAAGATAAATTCTAGACATTTATAGGGAAATGGATTCACCTGGAAAACATAATGTTAAGTGAAATAAATAAGCCTAAAAACCACAGTTTCTCATTTGAGCAACTCAAAGTACAAGTAAAGAACAAAAAGAAAGATTGATAAAATGAATTTGGGAGATACGTCTTTTCATAAATAGGAGGGGTCCGTGGGACTGAGAGTAAGGGGAGGGAGGGGGCAGGGGACACAAACAGGTCTCAGATTCATCGTGTGCATGGGCCAGGTGCCCACAACAGTGTAAACACTGGATGTCCCAAATGTGAACTAAAAACCCGGAATGAAGAGAGGGGATCTAGAGATGGAAGGAGAGAGGGGGAGTAGCATAAAAAGAAGGTGCACGAAGTACGTGCACCTGCTTCCTGAGATGAACGCAAACTTCATGTACTCAATCAAGTACTAATAAAATAAAAAATTAAAAATCAAGCCCAGAGGCAGGGAACACACTGGCTTCCATCAGTGAGGAGGGCCTGAGCAGCCACGCTTCGGTGACCTTCGTCCTCTTAAGCCAGACTTGTTTTCTGTCTAGACGTGGACGAATGTTCCAAGAACCTGACTCTTTGCGGCCCCAACACCATTTGCATCAACACCCCGGGAGAATACAATTGCTCCTGCATGTCTGGATTTTCTTCCGCTGGCTCTCAGACTCCTGGAGTCTCAAGGGATTTGGACTGTACAGGTAACTCTCCTGGCCGTTCTGAGGGTGCCTCCGTGGGTGGCAAACTGTCCAGACACACAGTGACCGGATTACAGGGACTGGGGTTGCTGTTTCTCACAGTGTCTCTAGGGCACTACGGTGGCTGGTAGGTCCCCAGTGGCTTGGCTTACGGGGCTGACCTCAGTTTAGGGGCCCTGCTGAGACCCGCGTTTTCTTCCTGGGTACCTTATTCTCCACGTGGCTACTTGGGTTTCCGGACAGCAGGGCTGCTGGTTGCCAAGAAGGTAACATCCAAAAGCGAGAAAGGAAGTCCTGCTAGCCCTTTTAAGGTCAAGGCTGAGATAGGTCCGAGTGTAATTTCCAACCGCACCAACAGCCAGCCTGGATTCCAAGCAACAGGAAATCGAGTCTTCATCTAACTGAGAGGCGCTCTGTGCATCCGGGAAGGGGGAGGGTTCATGGAGGCCCTCGCTGTAGTGCCTACCATACACCGGAGCACTCTTCATAGTCTTGATGCTCCGGGGTGAAACTTTTCTTCTTTCCATTAAAAGTGTTCTAGTTAGTATTATTTGTTGTTCATGTTCATGAACTCCTGAGTTGAGTGGAAGCAGAATAATAGAAGGGTAAGTCTGAAAGGGGCCTTGGAGATAAATTAATCTGGTATCCTGTCCACAATCCAAGCGTGTTGGGACAACGGGGTCCATTGCCAAGGGACTGAAGAGAATATCTAGAGTTGGCTTGTGAGAGAGAAGATTTAACCAAGTGCCCACACGTAGAGCGCAGGGTAATGGGCTGGATTAGTTATCTGGCAGGGGGTCTGACGGGTAGTGGGGCCAGACAGGAAATCCTGTAATGCTGTGGTTGTAGCACAGTGCGTTACATACATGTCAATATGGATCCTGGCCTAACAGATCTCCTGTCCTGTCAGTCATCCACCACAGCACCATGTGGAATTATGGATCATCTATAACAAATGGTACTGGCTCGTGTATTTTCTATATCGTGCCTTTTCTTATTATTTTAGAGGGCATTTCTACTTGTTGAAAAATTAACCGTAAAACATTGTGCCATGGAGGAGAGCCTCAGCCTCGGTGTTTGCCGTGTCTCTTGGCTGCATCCAAATACCACCATATCAGGGCCAGAGATTTAGCTCAGTGGTTCCGGCGCCTGCCTCACAAGCGCAAGGTCCTGAGTTCGATATCCGGTAACCACATACAATGCTGGGTGTGGTGATTCACGCCCACCAGCAGTCAATACCACATACCGCAGTGCTGGGCATGGTGGCTCACACCTGTAACCCCAGCACGCGGGAAGCAGAGGCAGGAAGATTGCTGAGTTCGAGGCTTGCCTGGGCTATATAGTGAGCTCAGGGCCAGCCTGGACTACAAAGAGAGACCCTATCTCAAAAAAAAAAGAAAAATCAGATGATTGTTTCAGACCCCCTAGAATCGTATCAGTGTAATCTATGTCCAGATGTGTTCGATCCATAACCCATGGGCTGTATTCAATGCTAGACAGCTAGTAAAGCAACCCAACACAATCACACGTTATTATGTGATTGGGACAGTGTGTTTTGTGACTCAATGGTGAGGTGCTGCGGTGTGGACCATGTAGATAGCAATAGAACTCTATGTAGGAGAAGACGTGTACCTCTGGTGCCCATCACACACAGTCAGTCTAAGCAAAGCCCCTGTGTATCAGAGCTTAGGAGTTTTTGTGTGGCTCACCATGTAAAAGATAGCAGTCACTGATACTGATATTTCAACCTGCCTGCAGGTGGGTGTGCCTGTGAAGAGAGGCATCTGTCCATCTATCTATCTATCTATCTATCTATCTATCTATCTATCTATCTATCTATCTATCTATCTAATCTATCTATTTAGACAGGGTCTCACTTTGTAGCTCAGGCTGGCCCTGAGCTCACTATGTAGCCCAGGCAAGCCTCGAACTCAGCAATCCTCCTGCCTCTGCCTCCCGAGTGCTGGGATGACAGGCGTGAGCCACCACGCCCAGCACTGTGGTGTGTGGTACTGATGGCTGGTGGGCGTGAGTCACCATGCCTAGCATGGTACGTGGTCACCAGGATCGAATTCAGGACCTTGCGCTTGCAAGGCAGGCGCCGGAACCACTGAGCTAAATCTCCAGCCCCAAGAGGCATTTATTATTATCAAGCAGATAGACAAGTCTTCTATGTAACATTTAAACTTGGACTTCTTGTGTTATTTTGTAAAATACTTTGATAGATTAAAGCCTAAGCAAGCAAGTTTTGTTAGTTACCTACATTAACCATGGATTTGCACGAGCCCTGCATAATCCTTCTTCACTCAGGGTGTCCCGGGGAAGCCAGACGATCACAATCTGTGGTCTTGATTTTTCACCCAATCACAAAACCACGGAATCCTGCCCCTGTCACGTGCTCCGCCTTCCTGAAGAGAGCTGTGACTGGACTTCAGAGGGGAGGTAGGATTTAGTCGGCCACATGGTCCACTCGATGCGACACCCATTCTCCACCCGACAGATATTGACGAGTGCGCAGCCTCGTGTCCCCTCAACTCCAACTGCACCAACACTCTCGGGAGCTACTTTTGCACCTGCCACCCTGGCTTTGCACCAAGCCACGGACAACTGAATTTCACAGCCTCAGAGGTGGTGTGCGAAGGTGAGCAGAGGTCTGGCCAGAGAGCAGCCCAAGAAAGAGGTTTCTCCCCATTCCTCTGAGTGTCATGATATCCTTGAATTCTTTGCAGATGTGGACGAATGCTCCCAGAATCCATCACTGTGTGGCCCACGTTCTAACTGCACCAATGTCCTGGGCTCCTACGGCTGCAGGTGTTTGCCCGGCTTCCGCCCACATCCAGAAGGCTCTGTGGCACACGGCAACTTCAGCTGCAGACGTAATCATCTCCGGGAATCTTGGAATCTCTGTCTCGCTTCGCTTCTAAAGTCCTCGTTCAGTCAAACCTCTGCTCTTTCTCTTATTTTCACCTCATCTACCTACTCATTTATTAACCCACTCATTTAATACATTAGTTTGGGCTCAACTATTCATTAATTTATTTAGTAGTCCACTGCAGCAAACTCGGAGTATTCAGTTCTGATTTTGATGGACATGGTACCTCCTTTCATTAGCGTACGGTCAAGGGAAGGAACCAGAGAATACATACCTAATGATAATAAACCACGGGGAAGGCGTCAACTGACACAGGGCAGATGAGTGGTGACTCAAACAATGCGATATTTGATATGCTCCAAACAAATGACACTTCAGCAGCAGCGTGAGGGAGAAGCAGGCCTTACCTGGAGGAGTCCTGTCACCGTGCTCCAAGTCACAGCACTTGCAAAAGTCCACTGTCCATCCTCTGTGTCCTTCTCCCAGGGAAGCGCTTGGAATTTTGTGTCTATTTTTCTCCTAGTTCATAATGACCTTTCTGGGTAAGAACCTCAAAACTGTATCTGTTTCAGTTTGTCTGGTTTGGGACCCTTGTGGACAATGTGCTCTCCCCTATCATCGTCTTCTCTGACTTCTTGCTCTCCCGCTAAATCCTTCATGCTGTGGTGTGTCTGGGGCGAGTTCATCCTCTGTATGTGTGTTATGGCCACAGTGGATTCTCACCAGGGAGACAACAGACTCAGATTTAACTTTCGCTCATATCTTCCTGCGATCATAGTTTGATTTGGTTGTTTTTGTTTCCCTCTAGGAGTTCCATTCAAATGTAAGGAAGATATGATTCCCCACAATGAGCAGGTCCAACAGTGCCAGAAAGTGTCAGCCAAGGACTCTACGTATGTAAGTAGAGGTGAAAGGTTCTAGCTGTTGAGGTTGTCCAAGAGGACACTTCAGCAGACTGTTTTTGCAGTCCTCACAAACTAAAATATAAAGGTGTCTTAACAATCTGACTGTCCACTAGGGAGAGATTATTTGATGGTTCTGTAATGTCACTGTCAGCACGAGACTTTCACTTTGCGGCTGACTATGGCTGTTTCAGCTCCTGCCATCACATTTGCTTTACAGCTAGCAAGAAAAGGAGAAGGGGAGACAGGAAAGTAAATGGCACCATCTTTCTTTAAGATTATGCCATTTTATCACTTCTGCTCGTATGTGTTGGCCAGAAATGAGTTACATGATTGAGTATAGCTGCAAGGGAAGCTGTGAAGAGAAGGTACTTAACCTGTGTAAAACTTTAGGGTTGCTTTACTCAAATGAGAGACCTTTTTTTGGTGTTGATATGAGTGATATGAGTTGGATGATGCACAGCTAGGCAGGCAGAGAGGAATTTTGACAACTTGATTATCTAATGAAGTCATTGAAATTAGCAAAATTTCATGTCACCCTCAGGAATTGGTGTCAAGATCCTAAATAGGAGTTTGTGAATTAGCTTTGAAATTCACGCTATGTGCCACTGATTTTCTATTTAGTTTTGGTGACATAGATACAATGCAAAATTTATCATTTTAACAATTTTAAAGTATGCGATTAAGTGGCAGTCAGTGTATTTATGAAGTTGTGCAAAAATTGTCACTCACTAGCACCAGAACATTTCTTTCACCTCAAAAAGAAATCCCATTCCTATCAATATCTACTCCTTCCTCCCCTTAGACCTGGGAACATTAGTCATCTGTCTCTCCCCATGGATTTGCCTATTCCATACACCCCCTAAAAACAATTACACAGTACTAGACCTATGAAATCTGGCTTTTTAAATTCATCATCATGTTCTTACTGCATATTCACACTGCTACATGAACCAGAAATCCTTTGGTTCCTCTTCTGAATAATAATATTCTGAAGAATAATGGACCACATTTTCACACATTTCCTCCTTTGCTCCAATAAATAAATAGTTTTGTTATTTACTTATGTCTGCTTCTTGTATTTGGTGAAGATAAAGGTGATGTGATTACCATAGAACAGTTTATTAGTCAGCAATACAGAAGGAGAAAATTCTGGCTTTTTTTGCTACATGGATAGACCGGAAGAACATAATTTTAAGAGAAGCAAGCCAGGTGCAGAGAAACAAACTCTGCATGTTCTTGCTTGCTAGTGAAATCTAAAACAGTCCAACTCATGGAAGAGAATGAGATGGAGCTGGGGGGGGTAGAAATAGCGATGGATATAGAGGATACAAAGATGCAGGCACACAAGAGGAACAGATTTTTAAAGATTCATTGAAAGTGTGGTGACCACAGTTAACAATACTTTGTTGCATTTCAAAATTGTTAAGAGTGAATTTCAAGTAGTCCCACTGCAAAGCATAATCAGCCTTTGAGAGAAGGATAGTTAATGAGGTTGACTTCATCATCACACAGAGCATGTTCTTACTGCATATTCACTGCATATCAGAACATCGTTTTGTACCCCGCAACATATACAATGATAATGTGTTCATTCACAATAGCTAAATTTAATTCGTATTAGTGTAATATGGCACACATTACTGGAGTAGAGTATAATATTTCAACACAGGCAGGTGGCATTTACGGATCAAATTAGGGCAATAAGCCCTTCTCCGTCCTTGTCATTTCTGTTTGGAACCCTTGACTCTTTCAGTGACTACTGCTGTATCATAGATTATTGTGAACCCTATTCTTCCCCCATGTTGGAGAGTACAAGCACTTCATTTCTCCTACGTAATTGCATTTTAGTAAGCGTTCTGCAACATTCTTCTCATCTCCTTGTCACCTCCTAGTAAAACCTGTTGTTTCCATGAGAATCCAAGAGACTCAGGGCTCCAAGCCCCTTCGCTCGACTGGATGCCCCATCTGTGGAGGGTGAGCTTGGGGCCCCCGATGGTGCTTACAGATGCTCTTTCTTTGGAGACACAGGTTTCCTTCTGTGCCCTCATGAACACCACCTTCGGCATCCTGGACAGCACTTGTGAAAACAAAACTGTGGATGTGTCCCTGAAGGTACCAAGGGAGTCTTTGTCATCATGGTGGAGTTTCTAGCATGTTTCTGGGTGCAGAAAGTCCTCTTCGTGATCACTTTAGCAGTCAGCAGATTCTCACACTACTTCTCCAGACTTCGACTGTAGGTTCTGCAAGAACCTGAACACAGCTGTGGAACGATCACTCACTAGGGTGTAGCCATTTTCATTTCCTTAAAAATCCCCCTGAGTTCTCCCTCGGATTGAGAAACTCCCTTGTCCACTAACCTCTTTAAACCCCTCTCCTTTGTCTTCTCAAGAACATTATAAATGGGATCGTACTGCACGTGGCCTTTTCAGACTGTTTTTTTTTCTTTCTAAGCATCACGCCTTTAAGACTCATGCGTGTTATGTTTATCAATAGTTTTGTTCCTTTTTTTTTAACCAGTAGAGGCATTTAACACATCTGTGAGGCTGCACAATCACAACTTGTTAGACATTAGACACGGACACCACCAAAAGAACCACTGTATTCGTTGTATATCTGGTCCTCATCTCCCTGTCCTTTCCTGGCACCACCGCTCTACCTGTCTTTCCAAGGACGCCCTCAAGGGGCAGCACACGGCATCCGTCGCTTTCTGTCTAGTTTTCCTCACTGATCGTAGAATGTTCAATGTCCTTCCCTCTTGTAACATGGGTAAGGGTTCCATCCATCCACTCTAGTGCTCAATAACATCTTTAAATGCAAGGCATCGCATTTTAAAATCCATTCATTTTCTTAAAAATTTTTATCTTGGGCCGGGCGTGGTGGCTCACGCCTGTCATCCCAGCACTCGGGAGGCAGAGGCAGGAGGATTGCTGAGTTCGAGGCTTGCCTGGACTACATAGTGAGCTCAGAGCCAGCCTGAACTACAAAGCGAGACCCTGTCTCCAAAAGAAAGTTCAAAATTGGTCTTTCCACCTACTAGACACAAATTGTTGTTTCCCAACCCCAAATCAGGAAATAATTGTCACTGTTTCATAGATATAGTCTCAATATTAAACAAGTATTATATATAGTATATATAAGATCTCTCTGTCTCTGTCTCAGTCTTTCTGTTTCTCTCTCCCTGGCTCATAATAAATATTCGTTATCTTTATTTTAAGGGCCAGAAACATAATGCCACAGAAATAAATCTTTAAATTAATTATTAAGCCATATGAGATAATGTATACATACTACTCATAATTTTATTAACTTAATAATTTGTTGCTGTTTTGGATTCTTTTTTTTTTTTGGAGACTAGGTCTTGCTTTGTAGTTCAGGCTGGCCTTGAGCTCACTATGTAACCCAGGTAAGCCTGGAACTCACAGCAATCCTCCTGCCTCTGCCTCCCAAGTGCTGGAATTACAGACATGAGCCTCCATGCCCGGCCCCTTTTTGATTCTTAATAAAAGAGCAAGATATTACAAAAATCTCCTCTAACAGCTGCTTACTATCCCTCAACTGGACTTCATCTTCATTCATTTAACCCAGTTATTGGGACATTTAGGATTTCCAGAAGTCATCTTGACATCAACCTCATTGAATAAATTATTGCACAATTTTAAAATATTTCTCTTCAACTCCTTGAAGAGAAATTGCTGGGTCAAAAGTGATGTGCAGTTTCCACCATTTGAGATGCTGACTGCGGCATCCTGCAAAGGTCACATGGACTTGTGCTCCCGAAGGCGCCTCTCGGGTCACCCAAACGGGGGCTCACGGAGGCTGCTTCTCACTCCCCTTTGGGCTCGCCTCTCCGCCCACTCTCCTACCGAGAGGAGACAGCTGTTATTTCCTTCACGAGACAGGAGGAGGAGCAGGTGGAGGACGAGGAGAAGGGGGAGGAAGGGGAGAGAAGAGGAAGAAGAACAAACAGATTGAAGAGAGGTGCGGGAGGGAAAGCAATGAGAAAAAGGGGGAATAAATGTGTCCGTTTTTGCAGAGTAAGGCCGAGAACTTTGCCTCTGTGCTTGGACAAACACTCACATGGACTGAATTCACCAAGGAGGAGAAGTCTGCGCTGGCCACGGTCCTGCTGGAGAGCGTGGAAAGCACCACATTAGCCACTTTCCTGAAGTCTTCAGAGAATGCCAGCCAGACCATTCAGACAGAGCAGTTAGGTAAAGTAACAGTTCCGGGCAAAGCCACACGTGGGTGCCGATTTTCAGGGATGACCGTGGCAATGAGATTTTCTACAGCTTTCCTACTGAATCCATCCCCGAGTGAAATCTTACAAAATCCTAAATTTGCAACAAATCAAGTCTGATGATGTTTCTACTCACTGCGCATTTGGCAAGGGCAAAGCGCTATGCTAAGAACGTCATTAATCCAAGGATAGGCCTCCAAGGACCTCACTCCCATGATCTCTGTAATTTTCTAGACCTTCCCAATAGTGTCATGGGCTAGAGCCAGGACAAATCGGCCTTTCCCTTCTTCCATTTACATTGAAGTGTCTTACACAGATGCCACCTTCAGAACTCACTGTCTGAGTGACCTCATGCAAATGCTTCCTGTCTCTTTTAGATATTGAGAGCAAAGTTATCAGTAAAGAATGCAATAAGGAAAATACAACCTTCCTTTTGAGAGCCAAGGGGGACATGATGACTATTAGGTGCTCCATCATTGAAGAATCAGAAAGCACAGGTATGTGGAGACCCATTCCTGAGAGTCTTTGTGACAGCGTGTTCAGCCTGCCAGCATTTACTGAACACTTCCTGGGCATCAAAATCAATCCAGGAGGTTGACAGTGAGGGGCAGTGGAGGCAGAAATGCCCAGTGTCCTTTCTCCATCTGTTAAGGAAGTCAAATATTATAACTCACTGTCACCCAGCTGCAATTCTGGGACCTTCTGTGCCCAATATGGAAGCCACTGGACACACTGATCTGCTGAACACTTGAAATGTGACCAGACTGAATTGAAATTAGCTCACTGTAAAATGTACACTAGATTTCAGAGACTTGGTGCAAAAAAGGGACTGAATATCTCACTTAATAATTTGTACATTTCAATTACTTTAAAACAAAATATATTAAGATATATTTTAAACTTCATTTTTCCTTATTTAAAAGTTGACTTTGTATGTATGTTGTATACAATGTTTTGAAGCATATATGCTTGGTGAGATGGCTAAATCTAGATAGATTACACACAAGTGTAGTTTAAAACTACGGTGAATATTGACATTAAAGGTTATGACAATAAAAGACACATTGCTATTCATCTTCCTCAAAATATTCCCTTGTGCTCTCACAACACTTACTCTATTGTTCTTGCCATTTTCTGAATCCATTCTGGAAGTCACCTTTCATGAATGTCTTTAACTGCTCTGTCTTGTCTGCCTCAATGTACTGTACCAATTGAAAATGTTCAGCAGTGATGGTCCCTGCAATTTTGGGGGAGAACCAGATGTTCCTGCTTCCAGATGTAGCAAGTATGCTGGATGATATGCACCAAATATGACCACTATGTTTTATGGCCTGCCTTTCCATTGGTGACAGCATGTTCTCTATTTTGGTCATACCTCATAAAAACACTTGCCTGTATCTCCTCACATTGTTACCATTTTTGTGGTGGGGATGTGTTTACCTCCTTGGCTTTTTCCACGATGCAGCACATTGATGTTAACTTGAGTCATCGTGCTGTACCATAGTTCTCCTAAACATATTCTCTCTGTCTAACCAGAATTTTGTACTCTTTGATTAACATCTCACCAACGCTACCAAACTCCAGTAACAACTGTTTTACTCTCTGCCTCTACAACATCAACACTTATTTTTAGGTTACATGAGTAACTGAGATTACGTGGTATTTGCTTGTCTGTGCCTGATTTATTTCACTTAGCATAGTGTTTTCCAGGATCCCTCGTACTCTTGTCAATGTCATATCACATTTTAGAAAATGTGATACGCATGCAAAAACACACTATTCACCTTTATATTTTAAAGTATAACTTTAAATTTCCAAATTTACATTTTGACATAACATTCTTGCTTAATATTTTATTAGAATTATTTTTTCTGTTTTTTCTTTTTAAAAATGTGGCTATCATTTCTATTCAACAACCCTCATCTACATTGGTGTTAGCATGCCTTTTCCCTAGAAGGGCATCTAGTAAATATTTTAGGCTTCATGTGCAATACAGCCTAATTTTCTGTCCTTTATCTATAGTCAATTCTGTAAGTAATACTTCATTGTAAAAGCACAGGCTGAAATGTGGAAAGAGATATGAACTAGATCCTGATGAATTTGTAGGTAAAAGAAGCAAACACTTAAGGCAGTATATGCAACAGATCTGCACAGAAAAACATTAGGCATATTCATGAAACTAAGGAGAGGGATGAGGTTGGATGAGGAAGCAGGGGGTCCAGAGGCAGAGGGCAAGGTGGAGCTCAGGCTACTGAAGTGACAAATGGAAAGATGGGGGAGATGGGGGAAGAGAATGAAGACAGAACCCTTGTGGCAAATTCTAGTCCCCTATGAGTCCCACAACAAAAGGATTAACAAACAACAAAATGGAAACCTTGAGAAAAAGGCTGAGCCTGGGCTTGACTCTTGCTACTTCAAGCAGCAGCAGTAGAAGGCATCCAAACTCGTAACACCTTTATTGGTAA
>PVIC010026161.1:0-11766 GCA_004025085.1 Thryonomys swinderianus | reverse complement strand
GAGGACTGCTGTGAGTTCGAGGCTTGCCTGGGCTACATAGAGAGCTCATGGCCAGCCTGAACTACAAAGCAATACCCTATCTCAGGAAAAGGAAGGAAGGAAGGAAGAAAAGAAATGGCCAGTGTTATTTCTCCAGTTGGTGACATTAAGTTTTAGTATTTGACTTCCTTACCACATGGAAAAATCCACTGGCCATTTCTTCCCCCACTATTACTGACTGTCATTGTGTACTGAATTTGTGATCTCGGTAAACATCTAAAGAGGTCCCTCCCTTAGACTGGAGGTGTCAAGTGAATCCTGGAGGATGGGAGAGGCAGATGGGAACAGAAAGCAGCTCGAGGAGGCCTCCCTGGAGACCACTAATATTTAAAGGGAAAGCCCAGCAGCTACAAGAGAGGTCAAACAGGAATAAATGTGAAGGTAGAAGGAGAGCTCAACCCTCACCACTGAATATCCTGTCCCTTAAAAGTGAAAATTCAGATTTATTTTTTAAATCTAGATAAGATCTCCAATGATACTAACTCCTCAGAATTCCTTTTTAAAAAATAGCTTTAAGGATCTTTGAGGGTGAACAATCTGGCTACTCACTGCTAATTCTATCTTCAGCGTAAGCCCATTTTGGTGCTTGGAATATTCGTGTGTGTGTGTGTGTGTGTGTGTGTGTGTGTGTGTGTGTGTGTGTGTGTCCCACACAGTTCACTACCTGATGCTTCCCATGTTTCTTCCTCCTCTGGAAAGGGACCATCGGAGTGGCTTTCGTCTCCTTTGCAAACATGGAATCTATGTTAGATGAACGCTTCTTCAGGGATCCCCAGGCCCCCAGTGGCACCATGAAGAGGAAACTGCGCATGAATTCTCGAGTCATCGGGGGCATCATGACTGGGCAGAAGAAAGACAACTTCACAGAACCCATTATCTACACCTTGGAGAACATCAAGGTTTGTGAGGTGTTTAAGACCTTGCCTGGTCTATCTGTTGCAAAATTACTATGCTCCCAGAGGCTGCCATTCTCGTTTTTCTAAAATATGTTCTTTAAATTTTGAAATAATCATGGATTCAGCTGTGAGCAACAGTGCAAAACAATCTCATTAACCTCATGATCACACTCAATATTGGGAATTTGGACCAGCATAGGACACAATTTAATTCTCATTTTTTCCCATTCCCCAATCCACCCCACAACTCCCAACCCCCTAAATTCATAAGTTTTGTTTCCCTTTTTTTATTACCATCACATTTTTTTTCTTTACCCCTCATTACTCCTCCACCAAATTTCCCTTTGAATATTTTCTATTTTGCAATGTCCATCATACAATCTAGAACTCATTAACATCTTCAGTTTTTCATACCAGACAACAGATGATATTTACACATCTGTGACCTATTTATTTCACTTATGAGTCTGTCCTGAAAGTATGTCCACTTGAGTATAAATGACTCAAACTTATCATTCTTTAAGGCAGAGTAATACTCCATTTTATTTTTTTTAAAAACCCACGTCTTCTTATCCAGCCTCCAGTTGATGGGTATTTGGGTTTTTCCCAAGATTGAGCTATCACAAACTGAGCTGCTATAAATACGGGTGCACAAATGTCACTATGATATGATTCTTTCCATTCTTCTGTGTATAAGAATATACAAGGCAATAGCAGGGGCAAATGGGACCTCCAATCCTAGTTTTTTGAGGAATCTCCACACTGACTTCTATAAGTTCTCTCAACTCAAGCTGCTTCCCCTCAGCTGACGGGGAAAGAAAGAGCCCGTCTCTCTCCATCTACTCTGCGAACGCAGCACGGAGCTGGATGTAGGGGACACTGAGTAACGTGGACGCAGGACAGTCCCAGGGAGTTTCCTTGCGCTGACCAGAGCCCACGCTGCAGCGGGGACACCGAGGTTCCAGCGTTTCCCTCTGTCTCACGTAGACCACGTACACACGTTTTGGCAGCAAAGAGCTCCAGGGCTGGAGACGGGACACAGGGCCTCGCACAGGCTAGGCGGGTGCTCTAGCCCCGAACTCTGTCTAGCCCGTCCCGGAGGTGGGTCATGCACCGTCCACGAAAGGGCCTCTCGAGTGACCGGCCCCTGTGTATTTTCAGCCTCCACAGCAGTAGTCAGCGGTGTCCATCTGCATTTCCTGCGACAACAGGCTGTTCGGCGGAAGAAGACCTGCTGTGTTATTTTCCCTCCTCAGCATCACGCTCCTATACCCCCCCAGTAGCTGGAGATGCTTTCCTGAGATGTGCTTTCTCCCCAACTCCTGAGTTGGGTTCTCAGATACGTGTGTTACTTTTCTGATCATTCTCAGATATCCTGATGGGACGGTCAGGACCATTGTCCATCGGTCCGTCCGTGCTCAGACTTCATTCTCCGCTCCGCTGTGCAGAAACATCGTGTCTATCTGCTTTGAGCTCGCCAGCACCATGGGCTTATCTAAATTCTGCAAATGCGTCCTTTGTGCCACGGGACACCTGCGCAGGATCTTTCTGCCCAGGATACCCTGCCTTCTCCGTCTGTACAACTCCAATGTCCCTTTTGTGCCTCGAATGTCATTTCTTCAGAGACACCTTCCTCGCCTGTCTGGAACATGAGATTAATTTAACGATTCTTACACACCCTTAAGAGATTCTGTTATTTTTACCGTTACTGAAATGCTCCTTCCTTGTTCATTTTCATATTTCTCCTTTCATCACACTATCGCTTCCCCGGGGATGGGGCCATTTCTCCTCTCCGTATCGACGCAGCACAGGCGAAGGCATGCCGGAGGCTCCCAGCTAGAGGACGGTGAGGGAGTGGCTGTGTGGCCGGCCTTACCCCAGACCTGATCGAAGCAGGCCTTTTCTTCTAGCCCTCACCCTGTGGGCAGCAGCATCAGAGAAGACTTCACCGAATATGGAAACAGAATTATTCCTCTCCGTTCTGTGCCTTTGGGTCCCAAATGGCTCGGGAGGGTGGTCACAGGGAATCCAGGACAGAAAAATTCTCAAGTCACTGGACTCTGATTTTTCAGCCAAAGCAGAAGTCCGAGAAGGCCATCTGTGTTTCCTGGAGCACAGATACCAAGGAGGGGAGGTGGACACCGTCCGGCTGTGTGACCCTGGAAGCATCAGAGACGCACACAAACTGCAGCTGTAACCGTGTGGCAAACCTAGCTGTCATCATGGCTTTTGGAGAGCTCCCGGTGAGTCCTGGCAGTCTTTTCTGCGAGTTCCTGAGTATATCCTCAAATCCAGTTAGAATACAACGATCACGGCACCTCAAGGCACAAACTACTTCATTTTATAATTTTGATAAAGATGGCCACGTTCGTGTTGGTGCAGGGAAGAAGGCCACTGTCAGACATGACTCGCTCGATGCAGGGTTTGCAAACATAAACCAAGTTTTCTAAAATGCGTCTCTTTACGAATCAAGCTGTTTTCAGACAATGCACTCCTGAACAGAGGTAGTACTGTATCATCTTTTGTGTATCCCTTGAGTTGTCGAGGGGGGTGGGAAAGAGCCACTGGGACAGAGAGACATTTGTGCTATGTGTGTGTGTCCTTCGGGAACTTGTGATCCTGTAGGGAAAGCAAGGAATGAAGTCTAAAACAGAGACAACGCCCCTAAACAGGGGTAGGCACAATAACATTAACAGGTCACATTTCATAAACTCTGATTGGGTGCTGGACTCTTTGTTTTAAAGTAACGGTTCTCATGCCCCTTTTTAAAGAGGGTGAGATCGAGCCTCAGTAGCCCACCAAGCCACGAAGCTGGTGGGGGTGAGATTTCTGCAGAATTTCACCAGGACGATAAAGAACTAACCGCAGGGATCCTTGAACTATTGCACCCAGCAGTCGCAGATTTTGTTGCATGAATTTTTTTCTCCCAAAGTCTGGACTTCACGAAGGTTTGGCCACACTAATGTTAGGAGAAGAGCTAACCCTCTGGCCCTGAGGCTTGTTCTTTTTTAAAAAGTGAGTTTATTGGTACATTTTATACACACATCATGATCACAATCAACACTGAGAGTTTGTACCAGTATATGACACAACTCGTTTTTTTCCCATGCCCCTGCCTACGCTACAACTCCCCACACCCTATACACATAAGCTTTCTTTTTGTTTAGCCGTCAAATTTTTCTTTCTCTTCTATACTTACTCCTACCTCCTTTTCCCTTTGAATATTCTCTATTTTAGGGCCGGTGACCACACACAATGCTGGGCGTGGAGACTCACGCCCACCAGCCATCAATACCACATACCACAGTGCCAGGAGTGGTGGCTCACGCCTGTAATCCCAGCACTCGGGAGGCAGAGACAGGCGGATTGCTGAGTTCCAGGCTTGCCTGGGCTCCATAGTGAGCTCAGAGCCAGCCTGAACTACAAAGCGAGACCCTGTCTCAAAAAAAATTTTTTTTCTCTATTTTAGTGTCTATCATACATTCTAGAATTCATTTACATTTTCAGTTTCTCATACCAGAGAAAAGATGCAGTAGTTACACATCGGTGACCTATTTATTTCACTTATGAGTATGTCCTCAAGATATGTCCATTTGGGTATAAATGACTCAAATTTATCATTCTTTATGGCAGAGTAATACTCCATTTTATTAAATAACCCACATCTTCTTTCTCCAGTTTCTGCTTGAAGGGTATTTGGATTGCTTCCAAGAATTAGCTATCAAAAACTGAGCTGCTGTGAACCAGAATGCACATTATGTCGCTATGACTCTTTTAGTTCTTTCATGTATATACGTAGCTGGGGAATGGAAGGGCCAAATGGAACCTCTAATTCTAGTTTTCTGAGGAATTTCCATACTGATTTCCATAGTGGTTGCACCAGTCTACATTCCCACTAACAGTGAAGAAGGATTCCTTCCTTCCCACAGTATTTGTGAACATTTGTTGTTGCTTAATTTCAAGATAGCAGCTATTCTTTGTGGAGTGAGATGAAATTTTAGTGTTGTTTTCATCTGCATCTCTCGAATGACCTGTGATATTGAGCATTTCCTCATATGTTTCTTAACTACTTTTCCTTCTTCCTCTGAAAAGTGTCTGTTCATTTCACATGCCCAGTTTTGAATTGGGTCTTTAAATTTGGGGAGGCTTTTTTTTTTTTAAAAGCTCTTTATGTACTCTAGATAGTAGAACTTTTTCTGATAAACAGTTAGTAAAGATTTTTTCCAATATTGTCAGCTGTCTTTTTTGCTCTGCTGGTAGTTTATCTTGCTGTGCAGAAGCTTTTTAGTAAGGTGAGATCTCAATTGTTGATTCCGCCTGCTAGTTTTCATGCTGCAGAAGATTTGTTCATAAAGTCCTTCTCTGTGCCAATGTCTCCAAGAGTTCTACCTCACCTGTTTTGCAGCAGGTTTAGTGTTTCTGTTTTAATATTTAGGTCTCCAATCAACATTGATTTTAATTTAATGTGTGGTGAAAGACACCTACCCTTAATCTTTGGCAGGTTGAAACCCAGGTTTTCCAGTACCATTTGTTAAAGAGTCTATCTTTTCTGCATTGAGGATATTTGACTCCTTTGTCAAAGATCAGGTGGCTTGGTATTCTGGAGTTGTTTCTGTGTCTTCTAGTCTGTTCCACTGATCCTTGGGTGTGTTACTTTGTCAGTACCATGCAGTTTTTATTATAGTGGCTTTGTAGTATAGTTTGGGGATTGTGATAGTACCTGCCATATCCTTGTTGCCTAGAATTGCTTTTACTCTTCTAGGTCTCTTGTGGTCCCAGATGAATTTTTGGATTATTTTCTCTAGATCTGTGAAATATGCTGTTGGTATTTCAATTAGGATTGCATTGAATCTATATAGTAGTTGTGAAGTAGAGCCAGTTTGATGATATTGGTTCTTCCTCCCCAGGAACAAGGGATGTCTTCACATTTTCTGATATCCTCTTCAATGTCCTTTTCCAGAGTGCTGTAGTTTGCAGAATAGATGTTTTTCACCCCCTTTGTTAGATTGATCCCTAGATATTTCATTTTTCTGGATGCTATTGTGAAAGGAGTTGATTCCCCAATTTCTCTCTCAATGAGTCTGTTGTTTATGTATACAAAGGCTATGTTAATACTGATTTTTGTATCCAGCTATAGTAGTAAATTTGGTGACTAAATCTAACGGTCTTTTGGTTGAGTTTTTGGATCTTCTATATGGAGTATCATGTCAAGAGCAAATAATGACAGTTTAACTTCTTCCTTTCCTATCTTTATTTAGTTCTTTCTCTTGTCTAATTGCAATGAAGGCTCACTTTTATCATCAGAAAACTGTTGTTTTCTCTTCTCTCATTCCAGCCTTTTGTAAGTACATCTCACTGGCCAACCCAAGGGTCATCATTGAGGAATTTAGCCTAAAGGAGTTGTGGGAAATGCAGTTTGTGGATGTCCAGCCCCATAACACAGAGGGTGGAGCACAGACAGGGTAGGAATGAGTGCTGAAGAATGTTACTGGGTTGGGATGGGGGACAGCCTACAGTGTCAGTTTGCTCTGACTGTCAAAGGGAGCAAAGGCCCTGGATGAGTTTTTCTGCTTGCTGGTGGGAGACAGTGGCTCCATGCTGAGGCTAACAGTAGATCTCTATCCTGACAGACGGATTTCACCTTGGACATCATCAGCAACGTGGGCCTGACCATCTCCCTTGTGTGCCTCATCTTGGCCATTGCCACCTTCCTCCTATGTCGCTCCATTCGCAACCACAACACCTACCTCCACCTGCACCTGTGTGTGTGTCTCTTCTTGGCCAAGTTTCTCTTCCTCACCGGTATAGACAAAACCAACAACAAGGTCAGCATCCCTCGGGCTGTGCCCCCATCTTCCTGCCTCTGCACATCCCACCCTACTCTCAGTCGGGGCCTTTGCACATCCTACAAGCCCAACTGTTGTGCATGCTCTCTGGCCTCTCACCTCAGGGTCTTCACTGGCTGAAAATCATGTCCCTGATGGCAACCTGAGTTTTGATGTTCCCTTCAATTATTTGTTAACCAGTGATTATTACCCAAGGCGGCATTGTTCCTTAAGAGATACATAACAGAGTCCAGAGACATTTATGGTTAGGGCAATTAGGAGGCTGTGCTGTTACCATTAATTGGGCAGATGACAGGGCTGCTGCTAAGCAACCCCACACTGCACAGGACACCCCTATCACTCTGGATTGAAATGATACAAATCATGTTACAAACCTCAGTAGTGCTACGATGGAGACTCTCAGCTCCCTATCACGGTACTTTATGTCACCACCTGGCAGACACTGGAAGTTCTGATGATGACTGGCTATGCTGCTTGTCTTATATGTCTCATTCATGGTGACTGAGAGCCTCGTGCAAGTAGGAATTGGGTTACAGCTGGCACACTGTAGACTCCTGGGCATCCTCACCAGTACTCCAAATCTCATTTGGGTGAGATTACCATTCTTCGAAGACTCTTTGTATCCACCCTCTATGGGGTGTTTAGCTTCCCAGTCCTTTGGATTTTCTAGGCTGCCAGAAAAGTCCTCATCATCTAGATCATAGTGGGGAAGACTATCAGTAAGGAGTCAGAACATATTTTCAGCCTTGTAAACAGCATAGTTTGTCCCAATGCTCCACTCTGCCATTGTGCCATAAAAGCAATCACAGATAATGCATAAACGAACACAGTTTTGTATCATTAAAACTTTATATCCTCAGATATTTTTTTAATGTATTCAGTTCTCCTAAAAGCTTTCTAAGCTCGCTCTCAAGGTCGAATGTGTTGGGAAAGCTCAGTTCTAGACCAAAGAGATGAGGAGGTCCCATCGCTGAGAGACTCATGCTATGGTTCTGAAATATGTGTGGATGGAATGAATGAATGACGGCATTTGGTGGACCCCAGTCCACGTGGTGCCCTGTCATGTCCTCTCCATCTTCCCTGAGTGGAAGCCCCAACACGCGTGCTCCCCTGCAGACGGGCTGCGCCATCATCGCGGGGCTCCTGCACTACCTCTTCCTCGCCTGCTTCTTCTGGATGCTGGTGGAGGCCGTGATGCTCTTCCTGATGGTCCGGAACCTGAAGGTGGTGAATTACTTCAGCTCTCGCAACATCAAGCTGCCTCACCTCTGTGCCTTTGGCTATGGGCTCCCAGTGCTGCTGGTGGTCATCTCTGCCAGTGTGCAGCCCCAGGGCTATGGGATGCACAACCGGTGAGTGGATTCTCCATCTTCCTGAAACTCTAGTCCCAGGGCCCATGATGATAGTCAACAGTAGAAGCAGTAATTATGGCAATGAAACCGCTTGTCTCTGAGACAACACGCACAATAAGGCAGGTTGTACACTGTATCCATCCAGGAGCCATTATTACTTGAGATTCATTTCAGAAGAAATTCATGATAGGCCCAACTTGATTTTCTTTCTTCTGATATGTGTCTAGTGTGCTGTTGTTCACTGCAGAGGAATGGTTCTTACGTGGTCAAGGTTCCCAATATATACATTTCCTTTCTGTACTCAGCTGTTGGCTGGCATGTAGGCCTTTTCCATAATTTAGCTCTTGTGAATTGTAATGCTATAAACAAGGGTATGTATGTACTGCTGCAATACAGTGAAAAAACACGAGAGGAAAAGCTGGGTCAAATAAAATTTTTGCTATTGGTTTTTGGTGGAATCTCTGCACTATCACCAATAATAATAAACAAAACAAAGTATAAACTATGCATTTGAGACCTAGTAGAAAGAGATAATCATTTCTCCTTTCCATAATTTTGGGATGCCAAAATCCTAGGATCAAACTGGTCATTGGTTTATTACAGAGGTGAGTGAATCATCTACATTCCAAAACTCTTACAAAATTCCTATGGAAGAAAATTTGAAAGTACACAAATATAAGTGATAGAGAAAGCTGCTACTTGAAAATGCAGTGAAAGTCAGGCATGGCATATTGGAGCACACCTGTAATCTCAGCACTCCGGGGGCCCAGGCAGGATTATCACCATGAGTTTGAAGTCAGCCAGGGACACATAGTGAGATCCTGTCTCAGAACAACTAAATAAATTAAAATTAAGTGCACTGAGCTCTGCTTGGAGAGGCCAGGGCTGCTATGACAGGGTGCTTAGCTGAGGCTGGGGAGGAGTGCTGCTCACTGGATCTGAGCTGGGATTTGAATGGCCTAGTCTCTTTGCAACAGAGGAAGAAGGGATTACACAAGTTAAGAATTGATCGTGAAAATAATTAAGTTAAATTAAATTAAAAATAACAGGCAATGCACTTGACCTCCAGCCCCAGGGGAACATCTCAGGAAAGTCCACCTACCTGGTAGGATGTCTGAAGGAGGATGCATCGCTGTCCAGTAAATACAGAAATGCAGCCTGGTCTCTGATTGGAGCTCCCGTCAGATCTCAGCCCAGTCCTTGCCCCACTGGTGCACTTTTTTTTTTTCTTTGAGACAGGGTCTCGCTTTGTAGTTCAGGATGACCCTGAACTCAGTATGTAGTAGCCCAGGCAAGCCTCTAACTCAGCAATCCTCCTGCCTCTGCCTCCCGAGTGCTGGGATGACAGGCGTGAGCCAACACGCCCAGCACTGTGGTATGTGGTATTGATGGCTGGTGGGCGTGAGTCACCACGCCCAACATTGTATGTGGTTACCGGGACTGAACTCAGGACCTTGCTCTTGCGAGGCAGGCGCCGGAACCATTGAGCTAAATCTCCGGCCCCCATGGTGCACTCTTTGATACAAGAATAACTACAAGGTCAGACTGTGTAGCCTCTGCTCACACCTCTCATTTCTCTCCACAGCTGCTGGCTGAACACGGACAGAGGGTTTACATGGAGCTTCCTGGGCCCAGTTTGCACAATCATAATGGTAAGAAAGTTGTTTTTCAAGATGTACTTTATAGGAGGATGAATGAGAACCAGGAGATCAGGAATGGCCAGTAAAGCAAAGAACTGAGAGGCATTGCTCCCGTCCAAAGTGCTGGCTCGTGCTCCTGGATTTAAACTGGAACTGAGGGGAGAAATTAAGGAGGTTGTCAGCTATGAATGAAGGCTCGGTCTGTGTGAGATGATCGCCACAAGTGTGACCGTCCGGCCTCCTGGCTGTCCGCTGGAGGCTATGGCTTGCAGTTCTGTCCTTACAGATGGCCTGGCCTGGCTTTCGCATGCGATTATCCAGTCCTGAGCCCCTTCTGCTTGCTTCCGTAGATCAACACTGTCCTCCTGAGTTGGACACTGTGGATCCTGAGGCAGAAACTTTGCAGCGTCAACGCCGAAGTCTCAACACTCAAAGACAGCAGGTGCGGCCCTCGGTCCCCTCCTGTTCTCCTCTAGTGTCCTTTCTTCCGGTAAAATCTCAACAAGTTCTGGCGTGCTGCGTCTCGGGCTGTCCCAGTCACTTTCTTCTCACGGAGACCCAATGTCCAAAGCCTGCAGCAGAGAGGACGACAGGTTTATTTTGGCTCCTCACGTGTAAAGGTCACAGTTCCTGCCTGGTATGCTTCAAGTTCTTTAGAGTCCCACTTATGTTGCAGGAGCCAGAAACAGAGCAAAAGGAAGCGCCATGGAGGGAGAGCACTTCCGGGTCACAGTCCCAGTGACCCTGCTCTTCCAGTCAAGCCCCACCTCCTAACATCCTGCTATCCGTGTCTTCCCCGCGGCCCAGTCATCTCCACATCCCCCTCTGAGCATGCGAGGTTTGGGGGGGACATCCAGACAGAAACCAGAGCAGTGCCCAAGACCAAGAGGCTACGAGCCTGCCACAGAATGTCACCCCTGAAAATCCACAGCTGCTCGTCATGACTATGTGATTTTAGAAGCGATTTCTCATCTGCCGTGTTGGGGTCTTAGTATTTCTTGGTTTAAATGTCTTATAAAGCATTCCCCACGTTTACTAAGAAACAATTGGCATTTACTGGATTGCAACTGTCAATGCATTCTCTATGAACAATTATCCATGCGCAGCTATCGGAATAAAAATCATATTCTTTTGAGACAAGGTCTCACTGTGTAGTTCAACATGGGGTTAAACTCAACATATAATCTAGGCTGACCCCAAACTCATGACAGTTCTCCTGCCTCAGCCTCCCAAAGGTTACGATTGCAGGCATGTGACCCCATATCCATACTGTTTTTAAAATAATTTCTCCTAACAGTCACACTTCCCATGTGATTGGATATTATGGAATAAGTATGCATATTTTGCCCAGCATTTCAATATAAGGAAGCTGAACACTTTATGTAAATAAACCATTATTCATGCACACTTGGATTGTTTCTATTTTTAAAAAATAATTTGAATACCCATAGATATTAATTGTAGCACTACACATAACACTACATGAATGCAATGGTCTGTGGAGAGTAATGGCTTTAACACACTGTGCTAAGTTTCTTCAAGAAAATTTATTTCCAGTTGCAGTAATCCTCTTTGCCAACACTGGAGATGATTATTTCTTATACTCCCTTTTTATTGAGATTTGATGGGTAGAATAAATTTTCTCATTATTCCAGTTACCTATGTAGTATTTTATATTAGAGATGTAGGAATTCCTCATGTTCTTTAATCATTCCTGTTTGTTCATTCCACACACAATTTGGTGCATCTTAAGAGCCTTCTACATCCTGAACTAGTCTGTATTTTATTTTCAGTAACCTGATGACATTCCTTGTTTAATTCTCTGTGACTATCTAGCTTCTTGTCAAATTTTGTCTCCTGTACTGGGTACTGAACTCAAGACCTTGCTCTTGTGAGTCAGGCAGTGAGCTAAATCCCTGGCCCAGCTTCTTAACAATTCTTTTTTTTTTTTTTTTTTTTTTTTTTTTTTTTTTTTTTTTTTTTTTTTTTTTTT
>PVIC010026160.1:5680-24845 GCA_004025085.1 Thryonomys swinderianus | reverse complement strand
AGTAATTTACATTATTATTTAATAGTGTTTTATGCTCTGAAAAATCCTTGTGAAGAAGGAAGCTTTCTTTTTTTTCACTCCTGTAATAATTTTCCAGTGTAAAATCATTCATTTGCATCTCTTGAATGACCAGTGATGTTGAGCATTTCTTCATATGCTTCTTAGCTGCTTTTACTTCTTTCTCTGAAAAGTGTCTATTCATTTCACATGCCCTTTTTGAATTGTCAAAGATAAAGCAACTTAGCATTGCTGGATTTGTTTCTGGATCTTCTAATCTAGTTCACTGGTCCTCAGGTCTATTACTTTGCCAGTACCATGCAATTTTTCACAGCAGCTTTATAGTACAATTTTAAGTTGGGAATCATAATACACCCCCCCCCGCCATGTCCTGATAGCTTTTGCTATTCTAGGTCTCTTGTCTTTCCAGATGGATTTTTGGATTATTTTCTTTAGCTCTGCCATGTATTACTCTGCCATAAAGAATGACAAGTTTCATTCATTTATATGCAAATGGGCACACCTTGAGGACACACTAATAAGTGAAATAAATAAATCACAGTTATGTAAATACTGTATCTATTCTCTGATATGAGAACTTGTAGATGTAAATGAGTTCTAGAATGTATGATAGATTTTGTGAAACAAGAAAAACTCAAAGGGAACATAGTAGGGGAAAGTAACAAAGGGAAAGAATAAATATTTTAAAAGAAAAAGAAAGCAAATGTATGTGGGAGTGGGAGAGTGTAGGGTGGGTAGGTATATGGGCAAAAATGAGAATTAACTCATGTTATAAACTGATACAAATGTTGGGTGTGATTGTGAATTAAATATAAAATGTACCAATAAAGAATTCAAGTTTTTGTAAAAAAGACATTTGCTAAAACAACAAAAAAAATCAGATGGATTTATTTTCAAAAAAGGCAAAATTATGTCTTACTCAGTTTTACCTTATCTGTATTCATTGAAAATGAAAGATAAAAGTAACATGCATGTTATAAACCTTTTACACTTGCTTTAATGCTAAACTAACACTTTAATCAATATAACTTCAGAGAGAATCAATACCTATGCACATAAAACAAGAAACGGAGAATTAATATGAGCTCAAATTTCATTTGACAAAGGTCAGAAAATAAAAGCCAGATAAAAGTAGAAATCGTCCTATAAGTTGTTTTATAAAGGAAAAGAAAGATAAAGACCCAGCCCCATATTTCAAATTGAAACAAGAATGAGTGTAGGGCAGAATGTATTTATAGAACATGTATTGTCAATTACACCTCTTAATGTGAAGAAATTTGTTTCCTTTCACATGAGAAAAAGTGAGATATTCTTTACTGTTCATTTCTTAGGCAATTCAAGGCAACCACATTTGTTTTGTTGTTAAATTTAAACAATTTTATAACAAGGTATGTCAAATTCCAAATGATGAATTTGAGGATTATTAGAAATAACATACATCTTTCTTACAATTTCATATTTACTCAATAGTTTTTAAAACCTGAGATATAATCGAACATTGATGAATAGTTAAAAGAGGGCCGGAGGGTTAGCTCAGTGGTTCCAGCGCCTGCCTTGTAAGCGCAAGGTCCTGAGTTCCATCCCCAGTAACCACATACAATGCTGGGCGTGGAGACTCACACTCACCAGCAATCAATACCACATGCCACAGTGCCGGGCATGGTGTCTCATGCCTGTAATCCCAGCATTCGGGAGGCAGAGATGGGAGGATTGCTGAGTTCCAGGTTTGCCTGGGCTACACAGTGAGCTCAGGGCCAGCCTGAACTACAAAGCGAGACCCTGTCTCAAAAAAAAAAAAAAATGTTAAAAGAACCATACTGGAGATTGTAGAAGAAATATAAAAACACTAGAAGGCCAGGAAGGTATATACTTCAACTGTTTGCTTTACCTTAACTTATATTGAGTAAAATTTATTTTTATGTAGCATTGTTCATCTAAAAATCCCATTTAAATAGGGTAGAAGCTGTGGAATTTAAGAAGCAGAATTCAAGTAAAATATGATTCAAGAATTTAAAATGCAAATGATTATATAGTCTAATTATATACTAATTGAAATGAAAATGTTTACTGCTGCTTGACAGGTTTGCAAATGAATATGAATTTACCACAAGGTCAAGCAGAGAAAGGTATCATATCCTATATGATAAAAGTCTCAGCAGAGAAGACCTCTGGGTATAGGGGACAACAGAAGCAGGATGGCCTACATCAAATCTTATTCCTTCTTCTATTATCCGTGAGAACTTCACATCCTTCAAGGTATAAATATCAATGAGCCTTAGTCCTCCTACACATAATTTGAGATAACTGAGGGGAAAGAATAAATATGATTTTAAAAGAAAAAGAAAGCACATGTATATAGGGGATGGGGGAGTTTGGGGTGGGTGGGGATATGGGTAAAAAGGAGAATTAACTAGTATCATATACTGGTAAAATTCCCCAATGTTGAGTGTGATTCTGAGCTGTCTATAAAATGTACCAGTAAAGAATTTAATATTTAAAAAATTATTTATAGGTACTATCTGACATATAATATACACGATGTTGAGGATCAACAGGAAACACCCAATAATTACCCTTAGATGCAATAATTCACTGCACAAAACATTCTGGAAGCGAAATGCCATGTACACATACAGGGAGCTATAATGGATGCATTAGAGGTCTGTGCTTTAAAGAGGCCTCTTGGAACTCTATGGGTGAGGTGAGGCCCAGAGGCCTGTGGGCGGGACGCAGAGGTAGGACTGCACCACAGCGGTCTATAGAAGTGAATTGTTGTACCCAACCAGAAGATTCACAGTTGAACTGAAAAGGCTTATCCTTGACCCTTCAAATATAATGTAATTTACTTTCTTCTATTCTGGATTTGACTGGGTCTCATAATCTTTTCTTAGTCTTCCAACGTCTCCCTTTTAGGATGGAAACATCTACCCTAGTTTGTCTCACCATTATTTTGTGAAGGCATCTGTCTTACCTGTTTTCTCATGTTTATAGCTACAGGCACATTTTTCTTTAGTCATCCATAAATGTTATCCATGTCTTAGTTATATATTCATATAAAACTTTGTACCTTTCATGAATTAAGATTATCAATGCTGTTGGGATGCAGTGAATATTGCAGGCATGGGAATCGAACTTTATGGGCTATATGTGTAACCCCAAAATTGTTCTGTTAAAGATTTAACCCCTTTAGGTGTTATATATTGCCCTTTGGAAAGTAATTACA
Organism: Thryonomys swinderianus; assembly: GCA_004025085.1. Lineage (NCBI taxonomy): Eukaryota > Metazoa > Chordata > Mammalia > Rodentia > Thryonomyidae > Thryonomys > Thryonomys swinderianus. The sequence goes on along the minus strand of PVIC010026160.1, from coordinate 21,604 downwards.
TTTACATCCATCACGGAGATAGATGCCCGAAACATGATTATAGGAGAAGAGAAAGAAGTATTAGAATGTAGTCTTTCTCTCATTAGAAAATGTCTGCAACTTACACATTTACCCCTTAAACAAAGGTCCACAATCAAATTTAATCTGTTAGTGTATCACTTGCAGACTTCCTATTTCTAAAAGTGAGAGAAATAGTGCTCGCTTCGGCAGCACATATACTAAAAGTGAGAGAAATAAATATCTATTTTTAAGCCACCCAATCTATGGTATCTTGTGATTACTAAACATGACTAGGAGAAATTTGCCAAGAAACTTCATCAGTTGTATGTGTATGTGTGATAGCAGAATTCAAAGAAAGCCTTCAAGTGGCCCATGTCCTGGTTTATATATCATGTGTACATCTATTCCCTTTATAAAGACCGCACCTGAAGCTGTGAAGGAAAATCACCATGAGTTTTTCAATCAACGTGAATACATATCTCTAAGGAATCTAATTAGATAACAGCAAATCCATCAATAGAAGATTATAATGACTAAAGAGACATTAGGTGTCAAAGATAGAAGCCATTGATGAAAACTGAAAGGCAGAGATAATTGTCTTCACCTTTAATAAGCAACTTGCCATTTGTGTAAAAGTTGGTGTGATAAGAAATGTCAAGTTGCTTCTGGATTATAGCAAGATGCCCACAAAGGACTCAATTCTGCCATTATCTGCCATGGAGATATCTACCGTGGAGAAGAAGAAACAGGGTTTGAGAGAACATCACAGCACCAGCTAGCAGATTAGTTTTTGTGTGTGGAGGTGCGAGTGAAGGAACTCACTAACCCACGCCCTGACTCTTGGCTCAGGGAAACTGTGGGTTAACAAAGGTGCATCATTCTAAGACACATCGGGTAACTTTTCACATATCAATAAAATGTTAACCTACTATTTCTCAGTAAAATGTCAACCGACTATTTCTTCTTTTACTGGCTACCTTCAGCGTTAAAATATGAACAACTTCCATCCATTAAGACTTTGTATTATTTGATGGGCCAATAAAAATTGATTAACCCTACTTCTATACCAAAGAATTATAACAAACACATTATTAAATTCCTTTTTTATTGAATATGAGGTGTATATTTGAGTAGGACATGTACTAAATTCTTATTTTCATCCTTTTTGCATATATGATTTTATTTAACCCTAAAACTGGAGCTTTGACACAATAATGTTATACTTTTCAAATTTTCTCAATGCATGAACATTCAGAACTATAAAATATAAACAATGTAAGTGTAATGTAAAATAACCATAATAGTTTAACATTTAGCCATAGACATATGTAGCTAACATCTCACGTTCACTACTTTAAGCTCTGAGTTAAATATTGCTATTCAGTAACATTAAGAAGTGTAACATTAAGAAGTATCTTATGGGTATTATGTCACATAAATTAATAATTCTATACTTTCTAATTTGTGTGTTATATGGTGCATTTTTCCATCTGAATGTATCCATGAAATTTATTTTATGTTGGATAAAAAGTTTCTCTCTTATACGTATTTGAAAGAAAAATATTAGTAATTATAATTAATTAGATGCTTGATGATCACATTGGATTTGTATGGATATAAATTCCACAAAATCGTAAATATTTCAGAGATACTGTAATTATCAGCTCTTCTCTCTTAAGCCTTGTTAATAAAAGTCTTATGTATTTCTCTATTTACCTGTGCTAATTCTCCAAATCTCTTTCTCTAGTGTCTGTAATTGGCACTTGCTGTCAAAACAGCCTACTGGGTAAAGTCCTCAAACTAGAAGAGGCTCGTTGAAGGGCTCTGGGAAGTTCACTTTTTATATGCAATCTACAGAATTCAGAGGAGTGTGTGAGAACATAAAATAGTTAGCATCTTATTTTGCTAAGGGAAATGAACATGAAAGAACCCCTGTAGCTGATGGCATTTTCTTTTTTTAATGATACCGGTGATCGAACTCAGGCCCTTGTGCTTCCAAAGTAGGTGCGGTACTACTTGAGCTAAATCCCCGGCCCCTGATGGCATTTTTTGCTCCTTTTCTCTACCTAGTAATTAGTTACTTGTTTCCTGTGTAATTTTACACTTAGAAAATGAGAGGAAAAATGAATCACAGATAAGACTGTAGTAAAATAGTGTAGATTGCCCCTATTCTGTTTGTGCTTGCCACTGTAGTCTTTAATCAAGCTTATTTCATACTGACTTAAATGAATTATAGGATGTTGCTGGTGTAAGCTCTGTCTGAGAATATAACAACAAATAAAGTAAATCAGCTGTCTTTCCTGATCTTTCCAAGTCACCCAACGAGCAGTGTCATGACTGAAAAGAAAGCACATGGAATAATGTGAAGAAAAAAATAGATAAGACAAAAGAAATGACAAATTCCGGGGGAATCAAATGTGTTTCTAGCATGATTTTTTTGGCAATGTTATTATCAGCCTTCTAAAGGACTAGGGAGCTGGAAAAAATACTTGTGGGCTTCTTGTGAGAATGATCTGTATGAGACTGAGCTCATTGCATTTTTAGAATCCTATTTCTTGTATTTACCAGCTTTTTGGAAAAAGCTGCATCCATTAAACTTTTAATTTCTACTGTTATTATTAAAAGAAAATCTAATTCATTCATTCATTACAAATACTCATCTTCTTCAACATTAACACTAAGAACAAATGTTTTTGAATGACTATAGTATAGAATACATAGATAAAATAACAGGAAATGTATTCATTTATAGTTGTTCATCCCACAGTATCATGGTTCTTGTAGTATTATATGTTAATTAGAGACAATTTAGTACCAGTACTACATGGTGAATAGAAACTGAATATTCTCACCTTCTTGTATTGGCTTAGTTTTTGCTCTGCCATTAGTAACCAACTAAGGAGCTCCACTAGTCTGTGCAGAATTGTACCTCATGTCCTCATTTTCAGTTGCTTCCTACACTTGTCCTACGACATTATGGGTGGGATAGGCTTTTAAAATGCATGATGTTGGTGTAAAAATATAGAGAATCACAATAAATAACAATACACATAAAATTGGAAGACAGTATATATCATATAGTTTGAAGTCAAAATCCACATAATAATGTAAACATCAAATACATCATATGAAAGTCATATAATGGACATGGTAGTGCTACCAAAGAATCTCCACTGACAGAATATATGTGTGTATACATATATATATATATACATATATATATATACTTTTATATATGTATAGTTGTTTTCAATACACGAAATCTACATTCAACTTAGGTAGTACATACATGTTACAAAAGTGTCTTTCAAGCCCTACTATTGCACTACCATAAAAGTAGTCTTTCACACTCCTTCAAATTCATTAAGGCCCGAACATCTCAAGATATAATTTGCATTTCTTTAATGCCATATTAGTTTACTGTAAGGATTATTACCAATTTATTAGCTGAGAAGCGTAGAAATCGTTGTGCGGTCTTCCCAGAGGTCTTTGTTCAGCGGGAATCTCAGTGCTAAACTTAATCTGTCAATAGGGTTCTAGTGCCAGGAGAGAGTCCACAGAGAATCCCTTTCCTTGGACTTTCAAGCGGTCCATATCCCTTTGTGTTAGGTGGTCATGTTGGCCTCCCGATAGCTACTTTGGTCTTTGTATCTGCTTTTCTGATTTCATGTTTTTGGCATAAAGACTTATGGTGATCAAAATGGAGCATTTCAGGGAATCCATAATAGAATCCATATCTCAAATTCTTTATCTCTGTCATTCTTTGTGGCTCACTTTGCTAGAGATTAGGTCACAGAAAGCTCTAGGGAAAGAGGTGTATTCTACCTTCACTGAGGACTACATGGTTAAATTTCCTCATTAAATCAGTGGAGAATCTCAGTGTTTCCAATTACACTATTACATAGATGCCACTTGGCCTGGTTTGCTCTTCACCCAGATCAAAAATTTCTTTTCCAAAAGCAATTCCTTCTCCAAACTTCTACCAGAGCAGCAAATATTTTATATAATCATCATTATATAAATATTTTAAAGATCAAAAACAAGTTGCTTTTAGCAAAATTGTTATTTTATAAGCATAAATGCTTTGCTAAACACTGTCCCATTTAAACGAAGTAATGTCTCATGCAAAAATAAAATTAACTACCCATTACTATTAAAAATGTCACTTTTTGTAAATAAATTTACTAGAAAATAAATTATTTCATATGTGGTGTTGGACAATTCCCCTGAGACTGATGTAAAACCCTCCTTCCCCTTTCCTTGTAATGCTTCCTTTAGATGTTGAAAATAAGATACATACAAATCTAAGGTGACAAATTAAGTTATTATTCACTTCAGATTTCACGGTTTCAAAGATTTTCTTTATGGTGAGGTCTTTAGATAATGTACTAACATTTATTATAGACAGTCGTCTATGAAATGCCACTAAGCTTAAAAAATTAAATTATTACTTCATTATTGGAGAGTCTTTAATATCTCTAATACTTTTCAAAAGATTTTCACTATGGAAGAAAAATGCCAGCATAATTATGGAAGCAATCTCCCAAAACAGACAAGGAAGGTTTGATCAACCCTTAATTTCCAGTAATATAGTTGAGGCGCTGCCTGGATCTGGCAGAAAAGCCTCAAAATGCTTCTCTAACTTCTGTTTCATCAACTGGAGCAAAAGTAAGAAAATCTTTTTCTCATCACTTTTACCAGAAAAAAAAATCATAGCCAGAACCTTTAAAGGTCTGATTCCATTAAAATATATTAAATCTTATTTTATTTGTATAGGTTATTTTTGTCATTTGAGTATTAATCTATTACAAACAATTCATACTATATTAAGGCCAAAAGACTTCTTGTATAATGAAATCCAATTTCAACAGTGCAGTTACATCTTTCATGTTTCAGTTTAATTATAACTGTTTTCTATTTTCTTGCCAGAATTATTTTACTATATATGTATACAGTTCCTTACCCCCTTAACAGTGCTGGTCTAAGTCGTCATGAAATCTCATTTGGATCATTTCTCCAGTTTGTCTTTTGCTCTTTGAATTCTGTTCTCAATAAAGCAGACAGGAGGATTCACGTAAAATGTATCCATAGTCTCTAAAACATCCTAAGAAACATCCTAAGTGTGTCCTCCAAAGCTCATCCCAGTTGCTCACAACAGGTCGGTACGCTCTGTATCGGGTTCACTTCATACTTCCTCCCTCCCCGGTGCCCTATTTTGAACTGTGTCAACTATGAGGTTTTTGTCGTGTTCTGTTTGTTTGTTTGGTCGACCATACAGCTCCTTTGCTTTGTTCATGGCCTTGGGATACATGGCTGCCTCAGCCTCGCTCATATAATGTAAACGAGCTTCTTATCCTTCGGATTGATCTACTCTGTACCAGTCCCTTCTGCACCGTTAGCTGCTTCTCTGCCGCTTGGCTGTGCCTGGTGTTCGTCCCCACTTGTTTCCTTTTGTATTCCTCCTATATCTTGTTGCCATCTGACTCCACACACATTCCTTTTTCTATTACTAATTTACCACTCATAAACTATGGGGTAACTACAGATAAAACACTTGTTAAAAGAATTATAAAACACACAAAAGGCACTAGCTTTTCTCCTGTGGGAAGAGTAGCCAAACTAAAGGATTCAAACTTAATTCGCTTGACCATTGGTTTGCACACAAAGTTTTGCCCCAGGTATCATGAAAATTTGTCTGCACAATTCTTGTGACAATCGTGCATAATACAGCAGAACTGAGTAGTTGCGACAGAATGTAGTTAGCAGAAACAAAAAACACTGACTCTTCATAGAAAAACTATTATTCACCTAAATTATTTTCAAACTGTAATGATCCATTTTCAAATAGTAAGAATTTTTATTATTATAATCTGATATATTTTTGAAGCAATTGGAATGAGAGGTTGGTAATTTGAGAGAAGTTCTTATTAGATCAAGGAAATGATTTGGGCATGATATGAAAATTAGTGACAATTTAAAGTGACTTCTAATATCTCTGTAATCATTCTGCAAGAATCTCTGATAATATTGACACAACACACCAGAGGATATCTATTTAAATAGATCTGGACCCCAAATCACATTTCGCTGAGACATGCTTCTTTTTATCTCTCATTTGTCACAACTCATATGGTGAAGAACATGTGATGCTTAGTTCCAGAGATCAATTAAATATTTAATGAGAAAGAGCACTAATTGGTAGGAAATGTTCTCATTGATTGTTTCTTAACCAGTCAGTAATTGCATATAAAAGTCATATATTAGGAACTTAATGAGCAAAACAAATTACTCTGCCAAAAATGGCATATAATTATCTCAGAATTTATATCACTGCCACCCCCTATGAGTTTGAAACCTTAGTAGAGAGAACTGTAAATTTAAATCCACAACTTGTATTTCTCAGTTCTGTCCTATTGTTCAATTATTAAAAAGAAACAAATATTATTTATTTTTTCTCTGCATGGGACATTTTAAAAGATGTGTTTTATTGCTTGAGCTCTCTGAAAAGAAATCAATATGATAGATGAAGTAAGATGAAATCCTAGGTGGGACCTGAATTAAATAGTCAATAATCTTACATGATTTTCCCTGGAAATCTATACTGTATTTATATGTTTATTTAATAGGGGTTGGAATGAAATAAAACCATTTTTATTTCATGCTCCATTATTTTTTACTTTGTGATAAATCTGATGAATGAGGACCATTTGCTTTTTATTATTCGGCTTAGTAAAATACTATAAAGAAATGTTATTTATGTCTACAGGTTAAGAAATATAATTTATCCACTCTTTGCAAAAGACTTTCTTTGATGTCCAAGCAGTGATAATTCATTGCCTCTTTCCAGTCCTTAACCACTATCATGATATTGGTAGCATCTCTTTATTGGATTGTTTGATGACCTGACAAGTAAGTACATAACATTACAAGCCAGAATTTAGTTTTCTCCATTTTTAAAATTTGCTGTGTTGTTTGGCATATCTAAATTTACTTATTTTTGTTGAAATATATTTGTGTTAGAATCTGTGAGGAAGATTTAGAACCTGGAAGGTTATCCTGAATCTACATTAGTCCCTTTGGAAACTCGTATTGCAAATTCAGATTGCAGTAAAACATACTCAGAAGAAAATGTGAATAAAATCTGCATAGGAGGGCCAGAGGGTTAGCTCAGTGATTCCGGCGCCTGCCTTGCAAGCGCAAGGTCCTGAGTTCGATCCCCGGTAACCACATATAATGCTGGGTGTGGAGACTCACGCCCACCAACAATCAACACCGCATACCACAATGCCGGACGTGGTGGCTCACGCCTGTAATCCCAGCACTCGGGAGGCAGAGACAGGAGATTGTTGAGTTCGCGGCGGCTTGCCTGGGCACCATAGTGAGCTCAGGGCCAGCCTGAACTACAAAGTGAGACCCTGTCTCAAAAAGCAAAAAAAAAAAAAAAAAAAAAAAAATCTGCATAGGAGGACAGTTTTCAGAGAAGTCACGGGGTATTTGACTTGTGACTTTTAATGTTGCCTTTATTCATCATAGATAAACAATTTTCCATTCCACCATGATTGTAAAGAATGATAGTAATTTTAGTACTTATTTTAATTGAATTAAAATAATTGTATAAATAATGCTACTTTTAAGTTGTTAATTTGGTTACTCAGTTGTAAGTCACTGGAGAAGAGCAGTATAATAACCTAGATCATTTGTATTAATCACACAATTTTCAAGAATTAAATTAATTGTTTTTTTTTTCTTTTTTAGTTGTTCACTTTTTTTTTTTTTTTTTTTTTTTTTTTTTTTTTTTTTTTTTTTTTTTTTTTTTTTTTTTTTTGAAGCAGGATCTCACTTTGTTGTTCAGACTGGCCCTGAGCTCACTGTGTAGTCCAGGCAAGCCTCAAACTCAGCAATCCTGTCTCTGCCTCCCAAGTGCTGGGATTACAGGCATGAGCCACCACGCCCGGCAAGTTGGTCACTTTTTACATTGATATAAAAATGTGGATTTCTGAAGTTTTAATCCACTATGATTCCTAACCATATTAGAGGTCCAATTATTCTATCTTTGAAGTATGAAACCTCTACATCTTAGTTTGGTAGGTATTTTGAGATAATTTATGCTTAATTTTGGATATTCTCTTTAATAAATGTAAAAGTATTTAAAATAGCTCCATATTTATTTTTCAGAAGAACACTGCAACTGGAGTTGAGAATGATTTTCTAGACCTTTTTCTAGGTTTTAAAGCAATAGACACAGATGAATCTCATAAAAAGAGATTTATGTGGTCCTACTGAGATTTTTCACTCCTTTTCCAAATTGATATTATTGGGACTTTTACATTTTCTCACACATACATGGCGTAAATTTCCATGAATCTTTGTTGGTAAATGCATTTACATGCACATCATGATCATGATCAACATTGAGAATTTATACCAGTATATGACTTAATTCTCATTTTCCCCCCTTTATCCTCCCTATAATCCCCTGCCCCTATATACATAAGCTTTGTTTCCGTTTTCTTAAACCATCACATTGTTTCTTTCACCTCATAAGTGAAATAAATAGGTCACAGATATATAAATATCATATCTCTTCTCTGGTATAAGGAACTAAAGATGTAAATCAGTTCAACAGTGCATGATAGATACTGTGAAATAGTAAAAATTCAAAGGGAAATCGTGTATAGGGGTTTTGTTATCTTTTTTAATGTTTATACAAACAATTTAGGAAAACTAGAAAACTAAATATTCTCCTTGTAGCAAAAAGAAGATAAGTGGGGCTTGAGATTTAGCTCAGTGGTTCCGGCGCCTGCCTCGCAAGCACAAGGTCCTGAGTTCGATCCCAGTAACCACATACAATGCCGGGTGTAGGGACTCACGCCCACAACAGTCAATACCAATACCACATTCCACAGTGCCGGGCGTGGTGGCTCACGCCTGTCATCCCAGCACTCGGGAGGCAGAGACAGGAGGATTGCTGAGTTCGAGGCTTTCCTGGGCTACACAGTGATCTCAGGGCCGGCCTGAACTACAAAGTGAGACCCTATCTCAAAAAAAAAAAAAAAAGATAAGTGTATTTTTAAAAGAGACATTAATTTTTAAGCATCTAGGAATTTTTACATAAACATTGGATCATTTAATCAAATGTTTAAAATGTTTTAATGTATGATAAAACATACAAATTTATGAAAGAATCAATACATGATGTTTTATATATGAATACATTGTTTAATATATAAAGCAGATTAAACATAGCTGCCCATATTTATATCCTTATAGAAAACTTTCCAACTCTTTTGTTCAAGCATTTTAAATAGTTGTGCATAGTCACTGTATTATGCAGTAGGGCACTGTATCTCATCCCTACCTATAAATTACAACCAGTGGATTCATTTTGAACTTTGTTGTAATCTATCAATAATTATTATTCTCATTTTTAGCAAACAAAGTTTAGCATATATTTTGAATTATCATCATAAGGGACCAAATCATGTAAAACAGATCACTCAATAATTATGAATTTAGGGCCGGAGATTTAGCTCAGTGGTTCCAGTGCCTGCCTAGTGAGCTCAAGGTCCCTAGTTCAATCCCCAGTATCCACATATAATACTGGGCATAGTGGCTCACACCCACCAGCAATCAATACCACATACCACAGTGACGGGCATGGTGGCTCAAGCCTGTAATCCCAGCACTTGGGAGGCAGAGGCAGGAGGATTGCTGAGTTTGAGGCTTGCCTGAGCTACACAGTGAGCTCAGGGCCAGCCTAAGAACTACAAAGTGAGACCCTGTCTCAAAAAAAGATATGAATTTATTAAGTAAAAAATTATTTGATTAAAAAAGGATAGTAGCTATTTCATAGGATTTCAATTTTGTAAATTTCAACAGTAGTTGAACTTCAAATTATTATGTGTTTTTAATGGTTAAGAGAATGGTGACCAGGGCCATATTGCTTCATAGTATACCCTTAATGATTATTGTATGACTTGAATAATGTATACAATAGGTCATACATAAATGTTTGCATGTCCATGATTTTGATTTTTAGTTTTTACTATCTGTAACCACATATATTCTGAAATTTTTAATAGTCAGATGAGGACAACTTTATCCTGAACTACTTAACTTGCTATTTACAAACAACAAGAGTGCTATGTTGAAAGTTACAGGAGAATACAAATTTCTGAATTCCACTGAAGGTTTCATAACTCAGAGGTTCTTGTGACTGAGATTCCACAAAACCAGTTACTCCCTAGAAGAAAATGGCACTGATTGAATGAGAAGTTAAGACTATAACATGTTTTCATCCTTAAGGATGAGAAGAAAAATGGTTCTTTTAGCTCTGCAAGGGAGCACAACAAGCAATCCAAAAGCATTATTTGTGTGAGAAGCAGTTTGTAGAATCTGTCCCACTTGACACTCTAGTGAGTGGTCAAGGCTCAGAAAAATTTGAATTGTCGTTCAGGCCCAGGGTCAGTGACCACTGTTCAGAGCAATACCTTAGGCTTTCAGGTGATGCATGCCCTCAAAATCAGCTGTATTATGTATCCCAAATAACTGACTCTGATCTTGCATTATCTCTTAAAATAGGGTAGATGATATCTTCATCAGATAAAACTGGTAGAAAAGTACATATTATGTAGTACATTTGTATATTCATATTTATGTACAATTTTTCTATATGGAAGCTACAAATATTTTTGTTAATGGCTAAATATTTGTCTTTCAGCATATTCTATTTATTTATTCTTACTTTTTAATCTTGAAGTGGAGGATTTATTGTATGGTAAACCTGTTCCATTTCAGCTAGACAGAGCCTTAGGAGCTGTTAGGTTTACCTTAAAGGAAAAACAAAAAGAAATTCTCCACTGTAGTCTCTGAAGTTTATAAAGTTCAGCATATACATGTATGGGAATTGTTAACTCATGCTTGTTATATGTAATTACAGAATGACAGCATTAAAAAAAAACTTTTTTAAAAATTTGTCAATCATAAAATTTCAAAATTATTACAATGATTGTTAGGTGATTCTCTGGCCATCTTTGTAGAGTTATCATCAAAAATGAGTATTTAGCCAGGCATGGTGGCTCACGCCTGTAATCCCAGCACTTGGGAGGCAGAGGCAGGAGGATTGCTGAGTTCAAGGCTTGCCTGGGGTACATAGTGAGCTCAGGGCTAGCCTGAACTACAAAGTGAGACACTGTCTCAAAAAAAAAAAAAGAATATTTACACATAACAAGAATTGTTTTAGACATTAGGCATCTAATTGTTCTGCTATAGTTCAAAAATCTTTAAAGTAGCCCATGATCTCCTCACCCTTGTAATACAACTTATAAAATCCACTTCTCTCTAGATTTAGGATAGGAGCAGTAAAAATGATAGGGGAGAACTAGTTCTCCATATTAATAAATATACCTATGATGAATATATCCAAACTTCTTTTTCTTTTTAATTCCCTAAGAAGTGAAATGTAATGATTGTTTACAAATTATTTTCTTTGTAATGAGCATCACATGTAAACTAGAAATTTCAAGTATGTGGAGAACATTTATATGCAAATGTTTATATTTCAAATATATGGAGTAGTTTATATGCAAAGATGACACCATTTTATTTTAAAAATAAGCATGGATGAACTGTGAAATCTCTCTAGGTGAATGATTTCTCTTTTCCATTCAAATGGCCCTGACCCAGGGAACGGATCAAGAAACAAAACCCAACAATACATAGAATATAAGAAATATACTTAATTCAAAGTTACTTGCAGAGTAAAAATCAAAGCATGCAAAATAGTATTCCATGTGATCAGAGTGCAGAAGTGGGTATTCTAATATCAGACAGTGAATTTCAAGCCAAGACAGATCAGAAGAGACAAAGTAAGACACCGTATGCTTCTTAATGGAAGAGTTCAACAGGGAGAGTTAAAGATATAAATGTTCACCTCAAATAGCAGTGTACCAGCTTTCATAAAACAAGTACTAATGGACGTGAAACAGGAAATAAGCATCTATACAAATGTAGTAGGGGATCTCAGTTCCCACTGTCACAAATGGACAGATCAACTAGACAAAAAATGAACCAGGAATGAAATATGTGTTGAAACAAACCTGTAAACAAATGGATTTAATAGAAATCTATAGAATGTTCCATCCAAAAACAGCAGAGTACACATTCTACTCAGCATCACATGAGACCTTCTCCAAAACAGACCCCATAAGAGTTCACAGGGTATCCTTAATAAATGCAAAAAAATTGATACTATCACATATATTGTTGAGCAATCTTGGAAACAATACCCTTTGGATAATAAGGAATAACTGTTTTCACTCTCTTACGTTTCTTATATGACAGAAATTATGAGCTCATTTTGGATTCTTTTCTATTCTTGATGGATTAACCAATTCTCTGATACCATATCAATGTTTGCAATTCTACTCCATTCTTCTAAAGTACACTGAGCCACCAAAATCTCAGTCATTTAGTAGTGAAGTCATGCAAGGCTGCTCATAACTTATGTGTTGGCTGCAAGTGGAGTCCTCACTGAGTTCACATTCCTTTCTGTCTAGTTAGAAATTTGGGGGTAATGGAAACGCACCTTAGATTTGATTATTTGTTATAATGAACCACAAAATTCAAGAAAGTACTTTGCTTATGTTTGCAGGTTTTTTGCACATTATGCAAGTGAGCATACAGAATAAGTAGTATAAAACGGTGATCTCCAAATTGTTCTGAATCCAGGAGTCCCTCTCTCTGTGGAGTTGGGGTGTGAATGTTTTTCTGAACTTTGAAGGTGCTCTAAAACTTGGCCTTTTGTGTTATTTATTGATCATTTTTTCAACAGGGACCATGACTCATAAATACTTCTGTTAGTTACTTTTCTATTATCACTGAGACAAAACATCTGAGCCCAAAGTTAAAGAAGTGATTTATTTGGCTCGCAGTGTGTGAAGGTTTCCGTCCATGGTTGGATAGCTCAGAGGTGGGGGGTGGGCTGGAGGGGTGCTGCAGAGGAGAAACAGCTCATGGCACACAACACACAACAGCAAAAGCAACAAGGGACTTAACAGCATTTTTCTTCTCTTTTTTTAATGTCTTAATCAGACTGCTGAGGGCAAGTAGCACTCACACCCTTAGTTTTAGTACCCTTGAGCCAAACGCTGCACCATGAATCAGTTCCAATATTACACATTCCATATCAAGCCAGCTCTGCAAAATCCTATGAGCACAAGAGGCGTTGGAGAAACATCTAGACACAAACCATAACACTACCTATGGGTGAATGAATTCAGTCTCCCCATTTTCTGCTCTCATTACAGATGGGGTGGTGGGCTGAAAACTCGGTGCTCATGTGGTTGTTTTTTTCTGGGTAACAAGCATCTTACACGATCCATCCCAGCTCCTCCAAAAGAAGTTATCTAAAAGGTATAGAAAAGATACTACCGTCAGACATGCCATTTCAAGCACTTTTAGGAACTTTGTCCCAGAAACTATAGGCAAAAAGAGAAGTAGATGCTTAGCTTTTTCAACGAGAAAATAGTCCTGGCTGATACCTAGATTGCAGCGTGGATAAGATTCTTAGTAGAGAAACAGTGAAGATTATTGACCAAAGAATCTCCCCAAATAAACGTGTTGTTATAAGCCTCTGTCGTGAGCACTTCTTCACCATAAATATAACGAATTTACTTACCTTTTTTAACTGGCATTAGGACAGGAATGAATATCTAAGCACCAAATGAATAATATAATTTGAGAATAAAATTTCTATGAAATACATTAATACAACTACAGTGTGACTGATGCTAAATAGTGTTGCCAACAATGCAAGAAGCATCCTGATTCTGAAATGAGAAGTCAACCCATCAGGAGAGAATCTAAGAGATTCGGAGCAGTGTGGAGATCACCACAAGGATTATAGTGTACCTGACTGGTAAGGAATCAGGACACAAAGGCAGAGCCAAAGAAGAAAAGGACTCATTTCTGTATCTGGACACACTTTTAACAGTTTAAGTGAGCTCATCTTTACACTTTTGAAATAACATGCATTTTTTTCAAAAATAATGTGATATCTTTTTCAGTGTATCAAGGTGTGCTGATGTTTTTAGTATTTGCCAATCCTTCGCTCACTGTTTACATGCTGTATTTCACATACTGCCTTACTTAACTGTTACCTTCACCTTACACTGAATGGTAAGGGAACTCCAATATTCTAAATGCTATCAGAAGTCACATTTGATGTATGTAATATAATCAACTGTATGTGTATATTATAAAGATACCACAGCTATTCTGGATGTAAAAAACAATATAGTATTGTAATATTCCATTATATTTACTAATTATAAAGCTTCTCTTTATAATAACACCCTCTCATTCCTCAAAGTATAAGTCAATGCCAAGCATACTTTTCTGGCAAAACAAAGCATACAGTACACAGCTATAAAATTTTCTCAACATAGTAATAGCAAAAAAATATGTTGAGTTCTTAGCAAAATAGAAATATGGAGGCAAAAGAACAATTCTTTTCCCCTGTAATATTTAGCTTTCTCCGAGGAGAAAATTGAAAAGCAAAACTAAGGTAAAGTACATTTAAAATAACTTGTTAACCATAAATGCTGTATTGACATCTTTTAAATAAAAACAGTAATACAAAACGGTTGTACAACAGTGATTTCTATAGCTTTAGACCAAAATGCAAGTATTACTGCTATAATATGTCCATTTAGATTTATCTAAAGGCTATCTTGCTTACAATGGATTATTTTCTTTTTTCAGATAATAGAGTTTATATTCATTTTCACATTTTTACTTAAGGATATTTTATATCCACTTCTTTCTTCAAATTTAGAACTCGAATACCAGTTACTTGTACCAATTTCTGCCTAGGAAAACAATGAAAAGTATCCCATTGTAGCTTTTATTTGTGTCGCAGGTTAAATCATCAGGGGCCCCATTTTTCTTCCCTGGCTGTGCCAACTTCTATTACTCCTGAAATGAAAGAAACAACTCAAAGCCTTTGGAATGAACAGCAGAAAGTAGCAGGCTGACATTTAATGTGCAAGACCAATTCATAAGCCATTTTACACGGCTCCATTCCCTTTTATCAGACCTAAAGTGCCCTTGGTTACTTTTCCAGAAGAAGGTAAAATCTTTTGTCAGCTTTTTGACGACCAGGAAAATTCTTAGAGTCTTTCTGCTGATTCTTATACGAGCAAAAAGTTCTTATTCATTAAAAATAAATGAAATTTTAGAATACTTAATAGGCCATCTAATTATTCCATGAAACTCATTTTGGTTTTATTTTGAAAATGCTTAATCATTTCAGTTCTCATATAAGGTACACTTAATGTGCAAAAATAGTCATCATTGTTCCTCCTTATCTAAGGAAAACAAGTATGAAAGTAAATAATAATTATTTCTGTGGGATATTTTAAGTATGACACTTTATATTTTGATTTTAATGAGTAATAATGATGATGTGAGACTAACAATAATTTCAAAATTACATAGTGATATTCATTTGCATTTTTGTTGCATTTCTTGATATGGTTATAGTAAAATAAAAGTATAGGTAAATTCTGAGCCATGTGATTGGTAAATTTGAAAGAAATATACCTTTTTAAAGGTGTTTCTTTGATACAAAATTACAATAAATTGTTTTTCTATTAACCATTCAATTAGATAAGAATACACTTTGTCATTAACACCAAGGCCTAATTTTAACATATTATCTTACTGAAAGACAGTGTACGTTTAGTTACCTTGGTTTCTAATTCATTTGGTCCTGATTTTGCTCTTTGTCAAAGGTAGTCTTTCCACTTTTAAAATTATTATTTTAAATTTAAATCATTTGAAAATTATTTTTAGTGAATAATGCAGAAGAAATTGCATATAATTTAAGTAAAATTAATTTCTAACAATACATACTATATATGG
>PVIC010026159.1:0-24731 GCA_004025085.1 Thryonomys swinderianus | reverse complement strand
ACCAACCTTAGTATCTAGGCAACATAGTAAAAGAACTGTTAGAATAATACTACATCTGTAAATTTTCGAAGGAAGACCAAAATGTTAGTGACAGAATAAAACCGGAAGCAATGTTAGTTAGTGTGAGGTGTAAAATTTCCAAATAAGAATATAAGTATAGAAGTAAAGTGGGCAAATAGCTATCAAAATTAAAAAGTAGATACATATGATGATGTAAATGAAGATGAATAAATAACAGAAGATGTATCAGATAGATGACTAAATATCAGAAAGTATTAAGTTTATTGAGAATCAGTAAAATAAACAGATGAGCTAAATAGCGGAGTAAACTCCAGAATAGTGTAAGGTCATGATTACAATGAAAACTATGTAGCAAGAACAAGCAGTAGAGGGACCTTTTGCATAATGCATTAGTTTTTCTTTGGCCTTATGTCTTAGTCACATTCTCCCCACTGGGATAGACATCTGACCCTCACAGCTCTAAGAGCAAAATTGGCTTATGCCAATTTTAGACTATAGTTGAGCAGCTCCAAGACAGGAAGGCACAGTGGAAAGGTCTGACAGAAAGTCACTTGCATCACGGAGGCCAGAAAGCACAGAGCAAGGAGAGGAGCTGGGGAGGGGAATGTACCCTTCCAGGTCACATCCTGAGGCCTCAGTTACCTGCCTGCTCCACACAGGGACCATCTCTGGAAAGCTACTCAGGTATCACAGCCCCACAATTCAATCATATTCCAAAAGCATCACCTATGTGGGTATGAGGGATTTAATGGACATTCTAGATTTAAACCATATCAATTATTTAATAATAATTACACAGATAGTTGTTCAATCTTTGAAATAGATGAAAGCAGAAATACTTTGGAAATTTTGTGGAGGAGGAAGGGTAAGAAAAGAGGTTACCCTTACTGATGTTTGCTTATCAATATGTCCCATGGAAAGCTTCATAGTGCTCCTACAGAATTCCTGGGATTCCTAGAAAAACATGGAAAATTAAACATGAAAATAGTAGGTCTTAATATGCCATAACAGGGTAAGACTGTGTATAGTGAGAAATATAGACGAGCAAGTTAAAGTACATGAATTTTACATCCTGTTTTCTTACATTTTCTTGAACAAGTATTAATTTTTTGTGTAGTTTCAGCATTAAACTGAAATTCAGGAGCTCAGATTTGAATTCTAAAGCCCTACAACTCATTTGTTTTCAGTACAATAAAATATACATCATTTGAACCAGTGTGTCACTGTGTAGCTCAGTGACATTGCATCTGTTCAGCGTGTGCCAAGCCCAGGATGGAATGGTTACCACCCACACCAAAAAGAGTAGTTGAACCAGATTGTTACTCATGTAAACTTTGAGATCAGGCCCACAATTTACATGAAAATCTAGATCATAAGAAATTATGAAAACACAAAAGCAACGTCAGGTCACACCCTAAGAGTAACATGTTTCTACAAATACATCCCAAGCCATGCTGGAGCGTTCAAGAGCTTAGGATCTAATCCAGCTAGTTGTTGTACTAGATCGACACATATAATAGTAAATTCATGCAATTTTTTAATATGGGAATCGAGTTGCATTAAAGCTCATGATTCTCACTGGTTAAATTATAATATTCATTATATCTTACAAAAGAGATATAGACAATCACACTGCCAGAATGAGCCTTCCTGACTAGTCAGTATACTTAAATGACTGGTTCTGTTTCCTGGAGTTACATGGAATTCAAGCTGGATGTCTTTTTTAGATCTCTTTATAAATCTTACTATGATTTCTAGAAATATAAATTATATTTGTCACTTAGAAAAAAATTTTATCCTGTAATATTTTCTTTTTAGAAACAAAAATGTTTAAATATAACTATACACACAAAAACTTGAATTAAAATCTGCTTCAAGAATAGAGAAGATTTTTAAAAAACATATCTTTTTTATCCAGTCTAGAGTTGTTGGGCATTTATACTCAAATGGACATACCTTAAAGACGTACTCATAAGTGAAATAAATAGGTCACAGTTGTGTAAATATTGAATCTTTTCTATATGAGAAACTGAAGATGTAAATGAGTTCTAGAGAGTGCATGATAGATATTGTGAAGTAGAAAATATTTAAACAGAAATGGCATTTAAGGATAAGTAATGAGGGGAAAGAAAAAATTAATGGTTAATAAAAGAAAACAAAGCTTATGCAGATAGTGGTAGGGGACTGTGAGGTGGGTAGGGGAAGGGGAAAATGAGAATTAAATCATGTCATACTGGTACAAATTCTCAATGTTGAGTGTGATCATGATATGTATATATGATGTACCAATATAGATTCAAATTTTTTTAAAAAGAATAAAGATAGCAGAGAGCTTATGAAGAAGATAATTTAAATGTTTCTTTGGTTAATACTCAAAAAGTCAAAAGTATATCATTGCATTTTTGCAAGTGGGAAGATAAACATAAAATTTAGATTTATCACACATAAAAGTCTCTAGCATAGAATTTCTCACATTATATGGAAGGTTAAATTTCACTTAATTTTAATCTAATGCCCATTTAACATCTTCCTAATTTCACTGATCAGTTTCAATCATTGTACGGCTTTGAGTATAATTTAAAGAATTTACGTGATTGGGCCAGAGGGTTAGCTCAGCTGTTCTGGCACCTGCCTCGCAAGCACAAGGTCCTGAGTTCGATCCCCAGTAACCACATACAATGTTGGGCAATGGAGACTCACGCCCACCAGCAATCAATACCACGTACCACAGTGCCAGATGTGGTAGCTCACGCCTGTAATCCCAGCACTTGGGAGGCAGAGACAGGAGGATTGCTGAGTTTGAGGCTTGCCTGGGCTACAAAGTGAGCTCAAGGCCGGCCTGAACTATAAAGCGAGACCCTGTCTCAAAAAAAAAAAAAAAAAAAAGAATTTACATGATTGTACAATTAGTAGTATATTTAACTATATTGCTAACATAACCATGATTCAATTTTATTTTTTATTTCACAGGACAGTGATATCCAAGTTCACACATTTTTAACTGTTTTTATGTTTCTCTTTTTTCATTTCAGTCTGCTCCCAGTACTCTAGAGGAGTATTTGCCATTTTTGGACTCTATGATAAGAGGTCAGTACACACCTTGACCTCATTCTGCAGCGCCTTACACATCTCCCTCATCACGCCGAGCTTCCCTACGGAGGGGGAGAGCCAGTTCGTGCTGCAGCTCAGGCCTTCGTTACGCGGAGCCCTCCTAAGTCTGCTGGACCACTACGAGTGGAACTGTTTTGTCTTCCTGTATGACACAGACAGGGGTAAGTCCAAGTTCCTGTCGACAGCACAGAAATTCTAACTTTCGAAGTCAAACAGTTTTGCATTACTTTTGTGACTTAGCCAAAAGACATGGACCCTTATTATTGCTAAACTCAGAAAATAGTCAATATATCTCATGGATATTTTATATTGACATTGGGGAGAAACTTATATAAAGAAAAAACTTATAATTCATAAAGTTACCTGTGAGAAACCATGCTCTGTAAGTTTCCTGAAACTGAGATAATTACATGTGTAGGAAAGTCAAACCAAGATGACCTTCCTGCTGTCACATAACATCAGACATATTATCCGGGTCACTAACCATGTGGACTTCTCCTCATATGCCCATGAACGAAACTATCCTCTGGCTATTTCTCCAGTAGGCACAAGCTAAATGTCCTCTAACTTAATCCAGTCCTGCCTCTCACTACCTGCGGTTAGCATCGGACACCGCTAGGTGAGGACTCGGTCCTCGCAGATAGCTCCCACTTCATGTGCCACGCTGTTGCCTCACCTGTGCTTTGGAGGAGTGACTCCTACATCAGAGTTCCCAGGGCCCCTCTTTGGGTACCACTGATCCCCCGGATCATCTTACAGAACTCACAAACCAATTTGTTATAGGTATTTATTTATTTATTATGAAAGATGTTCCATGAATGCAGGTGAACAATGAGTAGAAGACAGGCACCAGGTGCATGAAATACTTTTGAGCCCTTTCTGGACACACCACCCTCCAGAAACCCATGTGTTCAACTATACAGAAGTCTTAAAAGCTCTGTTCTCTAGGGTTTGATCTAACTGTTCCTTCATAGCTAGGGCTGATTACATAATGGACCAATGATAATCAACTTTCTGAGTCCTTTTTCGCCACAGGTGGGCGGGTAGAATTGAAAGTTCCTGCCCTCTAGTCACCCCTTCATCTTTCCAGTAAGTCTCCATGCTAGGGCTTCTGGAGGTGGAGGGCTTGCTTGCCCATCAGGCATCTCATCTCTGCAAATGGAGCCCCTCCTCTCGCTCCAGAGACTCCAACAGTTGCAGGAGACATATGTTACAAAACAAAGATGAAAATCAAATGTCACATGTTTCCCAAACCAAATACCAAATATTTCACAGTCTCACATCATCTTCTCCTTCAAAAGTCTCTGTGTTAAAAAAAGTCTCGGTGTTATGATATTTTAGGTGCAATCATAACCCAAATATGTGTTTTACTTCACATGTAAATGAGTTAATGTCTTAGAGTATCTTAAAATAATATCAAATTGAACCAGAATGTTGACTTTAAGTACAGATCTTTAAATGAGTAATCGAAAGGCCTTGAAAATAATGGTACAGACTAATAAGGCCTCTTGCCAGTAACTTTTCATTTTTATATTTAACTATCACACTGTCCAGACTGTAAAAGATACAAATTAACTTGTGTATTGAAGAGACAAGGTGAATAACTGACATATGTATAAAATTGAACATGTCACACCAGTGGTGTTTGTACATTGCTTTTATTAGCATCCTTGATAAATGTTCTCCAAAGAGAAAAGCTCAGTAATTCAGCATCACCAATATATTTTCTATGAGATAGCATATCTAATTCTTTTCTGGAAATATGGGAACCTATTCATATAACCTGCTTGTAGCCGACAACTAGAAGCATTTAGAGCATACATTATACAAAATAACATAGTTCAGTATGAGTCAAATTACAAAATATTTTCTCAATTAACCTTTTCTCATATGAGGATAGAACTTAATGAACACCCTTTGTATACATTTTTCAGTGGTCATATGCACATTTTGTGGAATATGTACCTGCATATTTCTTCTTCTACTAATGTGTACTTCTCTAGTAATTATTATAATTTCAAGTGACACCCCATATCACATATTTACTACTTTTGTATAGAACAGCAACCCCTTATATGCATGTTACAAATATAAAATAAATTAATGAGGTAAACAAAGAAAGCCTTTGATAGTAGGTATCAAAAAATTCAGGGGCCTACTAGTTAATCACATAATATATTTTTGATTAAAAGTACTATAATTTATAGATCAAATAGTTAATAGCCAACATACAAAACCCACCTAAAGAAATATTACTTGAGTTAAACACTATTTTCTTATCACTGAAAATGCAGAAAGATAACATTATTTACACAAATTTAAATGTTTACAAACCTTTTGAGAAAATCAAATTTTCAGATAAAATACAACTTGAATTTTTACTCCTAATTGATATGGTCATTTTTCTCAAGAGGAAAAAAAAAGACATTAATTTATTATGGATAATATAAAAAATGATTATTTTGTTAGCTGAAACAATGCACTGTTACAAGGGAATATATTTTTACTGAGTCTATTTTCCCAGAAACTTAAATATTTATAAAGTGCTTTTGGACATTTCTAACATCATAGGTAGCAGTGCAAGTTTTCGATTGAAAGAAGGATGAAAAGAAACAATCCTAATGTTTTAAAATTCTAATGATCACTAATGGCATTTTTCAACTGTTATGGTGGCCAGCAATTCTGATCTATAATAGCATCTGCAATGGCTGGCAGTGATCTTGTTTTCGTAACTTTGGTTTTCGCTAGTGCTTAATTCTCAGTGTTGTGTGCACATTAGTGCTTTCCAGATCTACAGCTTTATTTCAGTGGTTGTTAAACATCTTGTATCATATATCATATATTGTGATATTATATAAACTGTTACTAGGAGAGATATCTTTTGGCAAAGCATGAAGCAGAAAATTTTCCTTTGGCTTGTTTCCTTGGTTGGTTTTGCTCCTTGTTAGCACTGTTTCTAACAAGAATATAGTCTACAGATTGCATAATATGCTTTCAGAAACCTAGAAAATTATGGCCTGGATGGCATAACATGTAGATGCTGCTCTCATAGGGGAAGGCCAGTACAAGAGATTATGAAGGGATAGACAGAAAAATATATCTGTGTGGTGAAGGGGATGGTATTACTTAATATCTTCTCTGGGGTTTTACTTGGGTACATGTTTTATTTTAATTTGCTTTAAATTATTTTTCAAAATGTGAAGATCTGGGCTGGAGATTTAGCACACTTTTTCCGGCACCTGCCTAGCAAGCACAAGGTTCCTGGGTTGATCCCCGGTAACCACATTCAATGCTGGGCATGGTGACTCACGCCCACCAGCAATCAATACTGCATACCACAATGCTGGGCGTGGTGGCTCACACCTATAATCCCAGCACTCGGGAGGCAGACAGGAGGATTGCTGAGTTCGAGGCTTGCTGGGCTACATAGTGAGCTCAGGGCCAGCCTGAACTACAAAGTGAGACCCTGTCTCAAAAAAAAAAAAAAAAAAAATGAAGATCTATGTTAACATCGACGACCAAAAAGATAAACAAGAATCACAAAACAACTTTAAATGGCATTTCTTTTATTTCCCAATAAATAATTCCCCTTAAATAACTCTAGATCCCTCCTGTTTCTCTTGTAGGTTTTCAATGCAGTTGTGTTCTCTACCATTTTGTTCTCACACTGTCAGTTCATTTGCTTTTCCCCTTCTTCTTCTCCTTCCCTGGTAGTTAATGAGTTGGTGGGTAACATGATTTCAGGTGTTCTATGGATCTTAATGCTTTCTTCCTTGTTACCAGAGATGGATATTGTGATAGTTAATTTTGCATCTCATCTCAACTGTGGTGAGGGATGCCCAGATAGGTAAAGGTGGGGGACACTGAGGGTGTATCTGTGGGAGTGTCTGGAGCATTTACATTGGTGCACCAATGAAGATCAGCTTCACTAATGTTAGTAGCAGCATCTGATCCCTGGAGGCCCAAATAGAACAAAAAAGCAAAGGCAAGCTGACCTGACTATCTGTGTTTGAGCTGGCACTTTGGGACTCCCAGGCTTTGGGGCCCAACACTCAGACTTACCCCATCCCCCAATTCTCCAGCCTTAGGACAAGGCCTGAAGCTTATGCTGTTGTCTGTCGTTCTCAGGCCTAAAGACTTTGACTAGAACCACCTTCTGCCTCTCTCAGCCTCCAGCTTATAGATGATAGATTTTTTACTTCTAAGCATCCATAATCATATGAGTCATTCTCTCATAATACATATCTGTCTCTCTGATTAATAAGATTCCTAAAAACTGCCTAATCTCTAATTCATAAATAAGATAAAAGGCTGGCAGAGCAGGTAACTCTGAGAATACAGATTCTTGGCAACCCATCATACCAAAGTAAAATTACTTATTAAAGCTCCTTCTTTAAAATCTCTTTCCAATAGGAGCAGAATAGGGCAGATCAGAAAGAACGGTACACCTGTGAAGCAGCTTTGGACCCATGTGGACGGGAATATCCAAGTCTCCAGAGCTGCTAGGCTCCATTCTTTGCTCATCTTCTCCATCTCCAATTGCTGATTAGGACACTCGCTAATACTCTGCCAATAGGGATCTACCACTGCTTGTGATATTTAAAATTCCGCTGGTCTGATTTGCTTATTAAAATACAAATTAGAAAAACTACTAAAATACAGCTAATTGACAAAGTCAAGAGAATTGAGAATCAAATTCTAACCTGGTATAATGCAAAAAATGAATGCATAATTTATCTTGAATACTTAATAATACAAAATCCTACTTCCTTAGTTCAGAAAAAGAAAACTTAGTTCCAAAACAGAGAATTCTGAAACCTTCCCCAAGAGGAAGATGTGTTCCCTTTTTGTAAATCTCCCATGAAAAGTGTCAACCAATATATGTGCTATAATAAACGCATTAGAATACAGATGAAGTTTTCTAATTCATCCAGCTATTTTTCCTTACAAATTTTACATTTATAGCCAAACTAACAAGTCAAATATTTAATTTTTGCCAGTTATCAAGTATGAGAATATTCCATCCCACCAGAACAAAAACATTGACTACATCTTCAGAGCCTTTCTGCAAAGCCGGCCCAACGAAAGGGGAAAGAAAAATAAGGGTGTTAACAAATGGAGATTCCTAGAGAGAAGCACATTTGTAATGGATGGAGACCCAGCAATCAGAGACAGGCGGGAAGACAGCCCTGGCTCCCGCCAGAGAATCTCCTCCGGGTTGTTTTGCATCTATTCCGCTCTACTAACGCGGAGGCCACAGGATTTTCCCACTTTGGGAAGGAAAGAGGAACAATAAGCTGAGGGTCCAGTGGAGGGAGTGAAGGCTCATCTGTAGATGCTTGTGCCTCTATCACTTTCCTCGTCACTAAGAAACAATACCCCCTCAGCCCAAGATTTAAAGGGGGAGAGGTTATTTTGGCAGATGATCAGCTGGTTCCAAGGTAGAAAAGAGCATGGCCAAGGGGAAAGCTTGGAAAGCAGGGAAGAGGGGAAGCAGAGGAAGGCTGCTCCCGCCGCGGCTGCCATGAAGCAGAGAGAGGGGAGGAGGGAGACGCACCTTCCGGCCCTGACTAGGGCGAGGAGCCTCTTCCAACTGCAGCCCCCTCTGCTGGAACAGCAAGCGGACTACATTCCCCCAGGATTCAGTTACCTTCCAAAAGCTCTTCCTACGAGGTCTGTGGGGGGACATTCTAGTTCTAAACCACATCTTTACAAAGAGAGCCGTGTCTTCAGTATAATTCCTTTCTCATGGGAAGAGGAAAAAGGAGGATAAGGGGTGTGTGTTTGTGTGTGTGTGTGTGCATGCGCGCGCGTGTGTGTGTCACGTCTCACTGTCCCTGATTACACCCTGAAGGGTTCGAGAGCAGGCACTGCTGGCAGCCACCGTGCAGGAGAGCTGAAATCTAACAAGGCCTGCCCGCCAAGGGGCTGGAGCACAGAGCCACGAGGAGGAGCTAAAACAAGGAGAGTAAACAGAAGAAAGCAGAGCGCGGAGGAGTCAAACAAGCTGTTGGCTGGCAGAGCAGACCCGTTCTGGAGAGAGTGGGAAACTTAGAGACGGCTCAGCGGCACAGGCGGCCTTGCAGAGAGGTTTATTGGAGGGTGTATCGGAGGCAGGAAAGGAATTGCAGAGAAGAATGAATGCTGGCGCCGGTGAGTTCAGTTGCTGTTACAGGACGCTAGGCCCACACGGCTGGTGGACAGAGCTCCAGGGTGGCTGATCCTTCCCACTGTGGAATTTTGGTCGCTGACGAGAGAAGATCTGGACGAGGCCTTCAAACCTTCTGCCCACTGGAAAGATGACTGTGCCTGAATGCATCAAAATTCCAAATCCCAGCAAACTAATGAGCAAATGGCCATATAAAAAGCTAACAGAGTCCTGTTTTTTCCCCTTAACTATTTTGATGATTTTTTAAAAATATTAAATTTGCGGGAGGCCGAGACAGGAGGATTGCTGAGTTCGAGGCTTGCCTGGGCTACATAGTGAGCTCAGGGCCAGCCTGAACTACAAAGCGAGACCCTGTCTCAAAAAAAAAAAAAAAAAAAAAAATTAAATTTTTATAAATATTTTTTTTGCTCTGCTAAAGTCCTGAGCATACACTGAACTTGTCATTCGAGTCATTCAACCACGTCTGAGTTCTAAGGACAGGAAACCTGTTCCTCACCGATTGTTAGGTTGATAAAATATGAATCTAATGCTTGAAAGTTTTCTCATCTGAAAAGGACGATGCTGCACAGGCTTTCTTGGTTCTACACTTTCTATGACCCATAGCAGTGACTTTCTACAGCAATAAGATTACGAATGATTCATGATTTCCTAATGAGTTTTAATTTTAAAACATTTCTTATCCAAAGATTTGTGGTTCTGGCATTTGCCTGGCAAGCGCAAGGTCCTGAGTTCTATCCACAGTAACCACATACCACAATGCCAACCATGGTGACTCACGCCCACCAGCAATCAGTGCTACAGACCATAGTGCCGGGCGTGGTGGCTCACACCTATAATTCCAGCATTTGGGAGGCAGAGGCAGGAAGATTGCTGAGTTTGAGGTTTGTCTGGGCTACATAGTGAGCTCAGGGCCAGCCTGAACTACAAAGAGAGACCCTGTCTCAAAAAAAATTTATTCGTGGTATTATAACCAGTATGGTATCAGAACTGTGGAAGGCAGTAACTTACTATTTGTGGAAAACAATTCCTAGATGTAGTACATAAGTCTCCTTTAAGAGAAGCTGAGTCATACCTGCCAATCTCTTGCACGGGAAAATAGCAATTTTTAGTTCTCCAGCCCAGTCAGTGTTGGTGTAGAATAACTATAAGATCACTATGGTAAGTGCCTGTATTTAGTATCAACTTTACACCTTTTTACATTTTTGACCTTT
This sequence comes from Thryonomys swinderianus, assembly GCA_004025085.1. Lineage (NCBI taxonomy): Eukaryota > Metazoa > Chordata > Mammalia > Rodentia > Thryonomyidae > Thryonomys > Thryonomys swinderianus. Next base: position 14,219 of record PVIC010026159.1, on the reverse strand, counting down.
GGTAAGTTCCCTAACATTACTATCTTTAATTTTTCTGGCCTGAGAAAATAGTACTAAAGATAAAAATCAACTCAGTAACTATGATTTATATATAAATTACTTATAAAGTTCCTCAAATACAGTAAACACTATATGTTTTGCTACTATTCTTTCATTATAATCATTATTTTGTAATAGCTATTAAATTTTACAAGATGCTTATTTTAATACTTTTATTATGAGTCAAAGGTTTTTGGTTAATATTTTATGTGACAATACTTGGGCTTTCAAAAAACAGGGACATTATTTATTATAAATGGTAAAATGGTAAACAAGCCAAAGCATAAATTTTGTTATGCTGCTATTCTTTCATAGACTTCTCTTCTTACTGCTCCTATAATTCGGCCATTGTCTCTGGGTCCTATCTTCACCCACTTTGCCTCTTCTATAAATTTCTTTTTTAAAAACCTAAGTTTATTGATATATGTTTGGAACACGTTATGATCACATTCTTCATTGGCAATTTGTACCTGGACATAATATCTCTTGATTCTTATTTCTATAAACTTCTTAAATAAAAAATACATATATCACATTCCCAGTAAGAATCATTTTATGATTTTTCAGTAGGCTTCATACAATTCCAGAGCTCTGAAAATAAGTCCAACAGTCTGTCTCCTAATTGCTTCTCTGTACTGTCATATGGCCCAATTCTCCTGAAACAATAAGCCCCGATAGAAAGGGCCTTGTAAAAGATTTTGAGCACAGTGGGTTCTTAATCTTGCCTTGATAGCTCCTCTAAGGTTATTCCTTCAACTTCAGCCATCTTTGCGAATGTGTTTCCCTAGAACAACTCCAATTTATTCTCAGATCTGAGCATAACTTCCCTCCAGAATCTTTTCCCACGTGCTTACCGTCAGGTGAGCAAACCTCCCTGCTATGTGCTCCTACAGTATCTGCTTTTTCTCTACAAAACACTCCATTTTCTTATTCTGTGCTTTTACCATATGGCTCTTTAAGGTGTCTAAGAACAGGTTTTCTGTTTTGTTCCCTGGATTTTTTGAACAAGATTCCCACCACTCCTGTCCATAGTCACAGCTAATCAAAACGTACAGAGGAATTGTGGAATCTGAATCCCACTATGTAACAGTGAGACCAGAGCTCAGTCCCTTCCCCTCATCCAGCTCTAATAGTTACTGTTGATGTTCCATTTGTTTCTCAAAATTCAGCCTTCGAAGGAGAATCAGTTACTTGCTTCTATTATTAAAAGTGCTGCTTTTCATACATTCTCTATCCTCTACCATAGAGTGTGTCATTTTTACCTTACATGCTGCAAATGTGGGAATCATTTTTTCTATTTTTTTATGCTTCATACAATCATACCCACACAATTATTGGTCCTACCAAGTATATATCACTTAAAATATTTTAATTCAAACTTCTCCTCTCCATTCGAGTCAGAGCTGCCTTTGCTCAGACCCTCTTCACTTTCCTGCCTGAACCAAGCTTCTCTTAGTTCTAGGACCCCCACCCCCAATCTCCTAAGTGAATTTTCCAGCATAGACTCTCAGCTCCTCTTTGTTTCTTGGAAGGCTATTCCATAGTGTCTTATAATTTTCATTTATCATAATGTAGTTGACAATTTTGTAGCTAGGTTATTTCGGCCTTCTAAATACATTACAGAGTAAAACAACCTTCAAAAAACATTACCAAATAGGGCATATTTTTAGTTTTCCAGATTAATTTGTAGAATACCTAAAGTAGTTATTTCTCAGAAGTTTATGAAAATATAGTTCAAAACAGTTAAGTCTGTAAGAACTTATTAGCTAATGTTTCTCCTTTCAATATTTTAAGGCTGAGGCTTTTTTATCATATGTTTTGAGATACATAAAATGCATTGCTATGAGTTGATCAAGGGATTCTGAACCCAGGAAATGTGTTACTTATGTTATTAATTCTTTCAAGCATTTTGGGAATTTTTTAGTGTTCCAATAGGTGGTAGAGTTTACTAATACCTTGTGGTAGTTTAAGAAGAATATTTGTTCTTTAATTTTTAGCTGTAAGATTCTTTCTATAATAATTGCATGTCAAGTCTCCTGCATCTGTATTAAATTTCTGATGATTTGACCAAATTGAATAAAGTGTATCAAAATCCTCATGGTGCTGGCCATAGTTTTGTCAATTTCTTAATGAAGTTCTATAAATTATCCTTGAGTATGTGACATAATGTAATTTAAAATTTTTAAATTTTTAATATCTCCCTAATAAACTGGTCCATTTGTAAACTATTTAATACATTCTCCTCTTCATTGTAGTGTATTTTGTCCTGAAGACTATTTTCTAAATATTAACAAAACTTTTTTTATTTTATATTTGCAAATAAATTCTTTGCCATCCTTTCATCTTAAATTTCATATTTATGTTTTAGACATATCTTTTTTTCCCAAAACACTACTGTCATGAAATGAGTATTCACTATGTGTGTTACATATTTAATTTTTGCAAAGCCCCAAAGGCAAACAGAATTATCTGGCTTTATTCTTGTGAAAATTAAGAGTTGCTTTAATTAATTTGCCTCAAGGTACAAGGTAGTCAATAACAAGCTAGGATAACTGTATCTGTCATTCAACTAATCCTCAAATTCAACCACTATGTTACACCACATTCTAATAAGAAATGTATTCTGTGTATATTATGTCTTATTTAATAAGGAAACAAAGTCTATTCCAGAGTCTACAAATTTCTGTAAAGAGGCGGTTAGTAAATATTTTTGTCCTTGTAAACCATATGGTTTCTGTCACAAACACCCAGCTCTGATGTTGTAGTGAAAAACAGCTGTTGACAATACATAAATGAATGAGTATGACTGTGTTCCAATATAAACCTACAGACACTGAATTTTAAATTTTTCATGTTTTTTGAAATGCTATTTTTCTTTTGCATCCCTCTCCAAACACTGAAAAATGTAAAAACCATTCATAGCTTAGTCCAAACAAAGTTGTTGTTTCACAAACAGTCATTTTCAATGTGTGTATAAAATTTCATACAAAAGTTTGTAATCTTTAAATATTATGTTGCTTAAGGTTAACTTGTTTTAAACTAGAAATTTACTTATGTCTTAGAAGAGGTTTCCTAATTGCATGGATAAGTTGAATGCTACATCTATGCAAGAGCACTCACACGCTTTCTGGAGATACCTTTATCCATATACCTGCTCTCCAATTCCTAGGAAACTTCCTCTTTCATTTTAGCAGATTATATAGTTTCTACTGTTCTCATGGCATGTGATCTCTGTGAGCATATTTGGTTCTCTCTGGAGAGAAGAGAGCACCAAAGAAAGTTTAGAAAATTCTCAAAGGAGAGTACACACATTTCATCATACTTTGTTTCATTCTCCCATTTACTAACACTTAATTTTTTTTATTATTATTATCTTCTCTATCTCATTTGCTGACCAACTTCTTCTCATAGTTCATTTCTTAAGCCCTTTACATAGGTGTGTATACTGTTCACTATCATCCCAAATCCTAGAGTCATTTAATGTTTTTTCTTTTCTATGTGACAAACAGCCAATTCCCAAAATCCCATCTGTGCATTCTTCCAGTTACCACCTTCTATTGTGTAATCAGTAAGTGGACATTTATTAATAGCTTTGCTGCTTTGGAAATAGGATTAGAAAGTATATAATCTTGTGTGTCCGGATTTTTACGTTTTCAACATTGCTTATAAAAGCCATGCATAATACTGCTGAGTTGTAGCTCTTGAGTCCTCACTTGGTATAGCATTCCTTTGTATGAATTGAACATGCTTTGTTTATTTACTGGTGGTATCTTTCAGTTTTAGACGGTTACACAATATAGCTGTTCTGACAATATTTTACATGTCTTTTGATGTGTTGGTCATATTCTCACATGGATGATCTCTTTTATTTACTCCATGTTCTTATTAATATTTGAAATTATCAGAGTTTTTATTATCTTGGCTATTTGGAAGATTTGTGATGATATGAAATGATAGATTGACAGCGTTATCTTGACTAATGAAGTTGATCAACTTCATTATTTGGCTATTTGAAAATCACTCATTGGCTATTTGAAAAGCCATTTTTGTGAAGTCCTTTGTCAAGTTTTTCTATGAAATAATTTATTCTCTATTTAATGAATTTATGAGTTCTTTATATATTCTGGATATAAGTCCTTAATAGATGTTAATTGCAAATATCCTCCACCATCATGGGAATGGTTTTCATAATGTCTCTTCATAATATCTATGAATGAACAAAATTCTTAATCTCAGTATCACTGAACATTGTGTTCATATCCTGTGGTTTTTGTGTACTATTTAAAAGAACTACAACTCTGATATCCTGAAGGTGCTTTTCTGGTTTTTGCCCTGAAAAGTTTATTGCACTACTGTTTTTATGACTTAAAGTATAGTACAGTAAAATTTTAATGTACAGTTCTACATATGTTAACAAAGGCAGCCGGGTGTGGCTTACACCTATGAGGTTTTTGTGGTTCATGCCTGTAATCCCAGAACTTGGGAAGCAAAAGCAGGAGGATTGCTGTGAGTTTGAGGATAGCCTGGGCTGCATGGTGAGTTCAAGGCCAGCCTGAACTACAAAACAATACCTTGTCTCTCAAAACTAAAATTAGCCGGGCGTGGTGGCTCACACCTGTAATCCCAGAACTCAGGAGGCAGAGACAGGAGAATTGCTGAGTTTGAGGCTTGCCTGGGCTACATAGTGAGCTCAGGACCAGCCTGGACGACAAAGCAAGACCTTGTCTCAAAAAAAACATAAAAACTAAAATTAATTAATTAATTAATTTAAAAGCCCATAGGTATAAAGTCCAACACCACCAGAAACAATTTATGGAACAATTTCCTTGCAATATAAAATACCCCTTGTACCTCTTTATGCTAAAAAATTTAACCCTACAAATTGATAAATTCTTTAGAGTCAGACTAATAACTACTTGGACAATTATATATTAAAAAACTTTGTGTCCAATTAGACAAACCTCTCTCATGTATTGTACTTATTTATTGTGGAATACATACCTCCCACAGACGTTTCAAGCATTAACATTTGCAATGCAGGTTAATTGTTCACTGTACTCCAACAAACTGTAGACTGACAAATGAAATTGCACAGAGTACTTTTGAGGTAAATATCAGAAAAGATAGATTGAATCAGATTTAGAGACCCTGTTAATTTGTATTAGGACTGAACATACAACTGAAAAAGGGACTTGCATAAACATCAGTAGTAGACAACTTTCCACAGAGAAAAACAAATGTAAAGAATCAATTTTTCTAGAAAAAGGAAGTGACAGGAGAGAGCACACCAGGCAGCACTGATCAAAGCAGAGAAGTGAAAAACCTCTTGGTGTTTTTTGCTCATAGTTTCCTAGTATGTTTTGATTAAAACTTGTGTCTCATGGGATTTACAGTGAGATGGAAGGTTGTCAATTATTGTGATACTAAGATTTCAGTAGGGTTATATGATGTCCCTGTGCTACTGAGTTTTTAAGCCACATTTGCAAATTACTAAGCAACTTTATAGTGTAACTGTAGGTTTTGATTCATGCAGAATAAAAAAGGTTATGGGAAAAAAAGTTTATGGAGCCTATTACAATAATCCAAAACCTTTTCAAAAAATGTTTTATAGCATAATGAGTACTGCCTGGTAATAGAATGAAAGATTTTAGTATCTAAAGACAATTAAGATTATCATATAAAAGATGCACTCAGGGCCGGAGGGTTAGCTCAGTGGTTCCGGTGCCTGCCTCGCAAGCGCAAGGTCCTAAGTTTGATCCCTGCTAACTACATACAATGCTGGGCGTGGAGACTCACACCCACCAACAATCAATACCACATACCACAGTGCCGGGTGTGGTGGCTCACGCCTGTAATCCCAGCACTCGGGAGGCAGAGACAGGAGGATTGCTGAGTTTGAGGCTTGCCTGGTCTACATAGTGAGCTCAGAGCCAGCCTGAACTACAGAGCAAGACCCTGTCAAAAAAAAAAAATGCACTCATTATTTTCCAAAGTTATTACAAAGATTTTATTCTATTTCAGTAGGTGCCAGACCAAGATCATAACAAACTAGCATTAATCACCTGAAGAAAAATTCAGTTTCAAGAGTCTCACTTTAATTTGGAAGTTGGATGAAAGAATTCTATGAGGGACATTGCTCTCCAGGCCCTATGCTTGTTTGACAGGTGACATATCCATGGCTTTCCAGAAAAAGATTCCATGCCATGGTGTGTTTTATGTGAGTCTACATTATTCTTCCTCTTCCATGGGAACCACTTAGGTCTTTTCATTTGAATTTTAGAATAAGATATGCAAGAGGTACTTTTCCATCAGTTTCTCGTGCAAGATCTAAACTATGACTCATTTAAAAAGCTCTTCTATTTGTCAGTATCTTAAAATGCCTTCAACACAACCTTAAAAGGCCAATTCAGAAATAGATAATAACTAAATATGAAATTAACATTTTGCCACTCGCACTAAAGATCATGTTTTTCTGGGTAGCTTTATATTACACAACATATATCATATTCATGCTAACATTTATTCTTATCTGGATACGTACATTATTTAAAGTATTTCAATTACTTCATTTTGTGAATTTAGTGTGGTGAGCATTCGATTATCCAGTTTTCAGGTCTGTGAGGAAAATGCCATATAGAAACAGAGAGCCCATGTGCCCTTTAAGTATAAAAAAAGTCCTTGTAAAGTAAACCTATATTAGAAAGAACATAACCCCAACTATGTTAACTTATATAGGATATATATATATATTACACACACACACATTTATGTGTATATATACATATATTGAGGAATAAGCCAGATTTAAGTCACCAAAACTATTGTCAGCTAAAACGACACACTTGAAACTTATATCCATCCATGTTTGGCATGTGCTGCTCTCATTTACTGTAGTCAGAGAAAGATGGGTAGATTTTTTTTTTTAAGAAATGAACAGGAATGAAAAAGTAAACAAGGGGAATTTTTATTGTCTTTAAAATAGTCTTCCTAGACTCCAGTTGTGCCATTGAATATTTTAACAATCTGTTAGTCAAAAGTTATTTTTACTGAAAGTAGCTTCTTTTTTGAAATACAGAACAATTGTAGGTAGTTTGCTTTCAATTAAACCTTCATCTGTTTGAGTACTAGCTCTTACTCTAATTTTATTCAATTTTTATCAATACATGTTTGCAGTATATATTTACATTCATCTTAAGGTGTAGGTACATATGCTTAGTGTATCTTAATTCTTCTTATTTCTTCCCCCTCCCTGTTTGGATCCCTTTCCCACTAGCAAAAGATCTAGTGCTGTTTCCCATTTTGTCCCTCTTTTTCCACTTTTGTTGTTTTCTTCATACATGCTTAAAGTACATAATGACTATTTATCAACAGATGAAAAAATAAAGAAAGTGTGATATTTATATTCAAAAGGGTACTACTCTGGCATAAAGAGCGATAAACTTGGTACAATTATAGGAAAACCAATGCAACTTGAGACCACAATCTTGAGTGAAATAAGTCGAGTCACGAGCATAAATATCATGTGGTTTCTCTTATATGAGAAACCCTAAATATAAAACAATGTTTTATATATATATATATGTGTGTATATACTTTATATATACAAATATACATACTTTATATATAAATATATATACTTTATATATATAAATAAATTGAGTTATTGGTACATTTTAGGAATACATTATGACATTTCTCATTGACAATTTGTATTTGCACATGATATATCTTGATTCTTATTTTTTCTCATTTTCCTATCCTCCCTCAACTCCCCAACTCCCTTGCATACATAAGTTTTGTTTCCATTTTTTTCCTTTTTACCATCAATTTTTCTTACTTTCTTTGCTTTTTGCTGCCCCCATCCAATTCCCTTTCACTTTGAGCATTTTCTTCCTATTTCCCAATACCTAACATACATTCTGGACTTCATTTACTCCTTGATTTTCTCACACCAGAGAAAGGATATGGTATTTAAACATCTGTGTCCTATTTACTTAACTTACGAATATGGCCTCAAGGTGCATCCATTTACTTTGGGTTTCTTCTATAAGTGTTGTTATGTAATGTTTAAGCTTGAGTGTCTTATTTCATTTAAAATTACAACACAAAATGTATTCATTTTTCTACAAGTGCAACAAATATAGCCTTTGTGGCATAGTAATACTCCAGTGTGTATAAATATCACATTTTCTTGATCCTTTAATCTGCTGATGAATGCATTGGCCACTTCCAAGATTTAATCTTTAATTTGTACTGTTATAAACATAGGTGTATATTTATCGCTGTTTAATTATTTTCAGAAGATGCCAAAATAAGAATAGCTGGCTCAAATGCAATTTCTAGTTTTAATTTCCTGAGGAATCTCCATTCAGCTTTACATAGTGGTTTACTAGTTTATACTCTCATCAGCAATATAGAGGGTGCCTTTCCCCTGCAGCCTCACCAGTATTTATTTGTTTTATAGACTTTTTTATGATAATGTTCTTTTTAGAGTAAGATGGAGTTTCAATTTTTTTGGGGGGAGGTGGTTACCAGGGATTGAGCTCAGGTCCTTGTGCTTGCAAGGTAGGTGCGGTACCACTTGAGCTAAATCTCCAGCCCTCGGTGTTGTTTTAATTTATATTTCTCTGATGCCCAGAGATATTGAGCACTTTATTGGCCATTGTACTTCCTTTTGCAACAATTTATGGAAAGTGCATATTTGGAAGAATAATCATTCATTTCATCCTGATATCAGGATTCTAGACTATATAACCTCTTTAGTTTCCTTTTAACCATGAAGTTACCAAAACACCTGTTGAAAAAATTCACAAGGCATTTTAAAATACAAGTAATTGTTATCCACCCAGGCCTAATAATTATCTTAAGTGTGAGATGTATGCATGCTGGCATCCCCTCTCAACACGGCCAGACTCTCATATTGCGTATTTTTATTACTAAGATTAAAGTTACTGGAAGCTATTTTTAAGCAGTCTTGCTGATGGATCTTGAATTGAAAATTATTGTTTTTCACCTAAAAAATGGAAACAAATGAGATCAACCTGTACTAGAAACAAGAGACCACCAAAAACATTAAGTTATCAGAATGAGACTAGAACTGTCTACTGGGCCAGATGATTATGTAGTGAAGGAGTTAAGAAAACTCAGAAGCATGTATCTATCAGAGAGTCATGAAGTCTTCCAACCTTTAGAAACATACTCAAACAGCAGCCCAAACCATAACGCAGAAGCCATAATGCAGCTAAACTTAGCACAAGCTAGTACAGAATACAAAGGAGCACAGATATGAAGTAGTCATGACTTTTATGATTCAGTGCAGAAAAATACCCCTAATCAGTATGAACCCACTCTACACAGATGTTCCAATTTTAAAACAAATAGAATAATAATTCAAGAAATAATAACAGTAAAATTGAATCAATAATAACTGCAAAAATCAAAGTACTGACAAATCATGTACATAACATAAATTAGAATGAATCTGAAGAAGCCCTGAAGCGAGGATCTCACTAAGGGAGTCAGTGAGAAAATGAGCAGAGAAGTGGAAATAAATGTGGAAGACAAGACGATGACCCACATACATAAGACCAGGTCGGAAACACGGTTCTTATGTACACATAATGACTGGAATATACCAGTTTCTACACATCTTTAGACCTCAGAAATATTTCCCTTCTAATCTCTGGAACAAGGTTAAGAAAGCTACCCCTCTGGACTACATTTGGCCAATAGCCATTTTTAAGTAAAGTTTACTGGAATACAGCTGCACTTTCATTAATGTATCATATCTATTTCCCCTCAGTTAGGATGGAATTCGATAGCTTCAACAGAGACCGTGTGACCTTCACGTAAAGAATATTTATAAACTGTCCCCTGAGAAAATTTTTCTAATTTCATGGCAAATTTATTCCACCAATACATTCATCATATGGGAAAAATATTCTTAAGCTTTTTTTCTACATGTGCATTCATTTCTAAAACCAAATTTGTATAATACAAAAATACCTTTCAAAAATTAATCATATAAGCAATTCAACAAATACCTGTGAAGTTTATTTCAAGATGTACATAAGTGATTATGGGCACTATGTGCTTATGGGTACTATCAAAACAAATTATAAATCCCTAATATCATAAATGTAAGTACTTCCATGTCATGTATTACATCCCTGACCTAACAAAATCTTAATTTCTGGCTTTCAAAATAATAATGAAACATTTTTATGGGCTGGGGATGTAGCTCAGTGGTTCTGTTACCTGCTTCATAATAATGAAACATTCTTTAAAATGACTGAATAAAGAGAGCCCAACTATTTCCACTTACATAATGTTATCTCCCATTCTGTGGGATATCATAGCATCATGGGTCTGGTCAAAGGCCCTATTAGAAAACAGTCAATGGAGATTATGCTATATGCTGTGTATTTACTTCCCTACCTGTGTCTATAAAAACATAAAGATACATAAAGACACACACACACAAATTTCTGAAAGATATAAGCATTTAGAAGTTTTTGTTGTAATGTATGGTTTTGTGGCAAACTAAAATAATCAATTTTCACTCTTAAATCATATTTAGTAGTTTTGTCTTATGCTACCTTATTTATATCTTATGTTGTTATAAAAACAGACTTGGGATATTCAACATGTAATCATAATCTAATAGAAGCACTTTTAACTTTAAAATGAATTTATACTTATTTCTAAAATTCTGATCAGATCTAGGTTAATTATAAAGTGGAGCAGAGTTGGAGGCAACATCATCTGTAATCTGAATTGTTAGCCTGCCTACTAACTGATCTCTCAGTATCTGTTTTTACTCCAAACTCTTTTCATAGCATATCCAGAGTGTACATCCTAAAACAGACACTCATGTCACCTCTCCCCTAGCTGCCCAGATTTCTCCTATTTTATCCAGTGTAAAATCAGATTTTTTCCAAGGTCATGCAGACCACCTCATGCTCAGCTTCTTTCTGTGTGTGTCCCTGGTGCTGCCTGGAAGATGGCCCAGTTGTAGAGCGATTGCTTCCTCTGCTCCTGAGTCTGACGTGAGCCCACCCTTTCTGACATTCTGTTCCCTCATGTCCTCTGCCCTCCTGCTCTGTTGCCTTGTTTCCTCTATAGAACATTTCACCACACTAGATCCTGTTTATTTTAGTTATTTAAGGTAAACTCTGCTATAGCAGGGCATTGTATTCATTCACATTGCTGTTTCCTTGGGGTCTAGATTTATAGCTGAGATGAAGAAATTACATATATATATATGTATATAAAATGTACATATATATATTACACACACACATATATAAGAGAGAGGTTGATAGAATGAAATTCAATAAATAAAATTTTAAATAGACAAAAATGCTTCATAAGTGCAGAGAAGGACTGAGCATACACACTCAGCAGTCAGCAGGAGGAGGAGCATCAGCAGCTCCTGACATCCAGAAAAGTGGCCAGGTGTGCTGGCTTCCGGGACATGTGCGGAACTCACAGGGCATCAATACCTAACAGCTCTTAATTGAAGAAGGAAAACATTTCTTATTTTAGCTCTTAATCATACTGTGCTAAGTTATTTTCTTTAAATAATTCTAAAAGAAGATTTGGAAAAAATTTTTCTCCTAAATTCACTAAGATTAACCATAAGACTAATATGCATTGATGACCCTTATCCATTGTTTGATAGATAATCATAATTCACAGAAATACAAATGGAAAAGAAAATCTGTAAACAAGTGAAAAGGTCTGTGGATATCAAGAGAAAAATAACTTTCAAGTGGCATCTGAGGTTCTTTAAGAATCTATAATCTAATAATGATAAAACATCGTGCTTATATAGAGCCTACTATGTAGATCATGGCTCTGAAAGCTTTACATATCTGAATTCATGTAATTTTCATATGATCATAAAGAGGTGAATGTTCTCATTTCAATTTTACTGATGAGAAAACTGTAAGGTTCATAAAGTTATATAACTATAAAAGGCCACACAGAACGCAGCTGATCCAGGCTTCAAATACCAGCAGTTTGACCTGGAAATTGGGCTCTCAGCCACCACATTATTATGCCAAGGACTTCCACCTTTAATTTAATCAGAGACGGCCAAAGAAAAGAGTAGAGTAAGCAGACCCTAGACAATTAATAAATAACACTCTGCAGCATGAGGCAATCTCAACAGTTCTTAAGGGTGCAAAAAATAGAGCCAGTCACAGATCCAAATATTTCAGCTTTAGAAATTTAGTTCAGTGCAGACATCTGAGTCCTGCAGCTGCTGTGTATGGTCTTTTGTGTAGTCACAGGTGTTGGCTGTACAAGTAGGCCACATAATGGTAGACGACAAGGCAAGCATAGTAGGGACTGCCAGCCCCACGAGGTAATGCCAAGTTTAATACTGAAAGTAAAACATATGCATGTGCCAGCTTTCTTCTAAATGCATTTTTATTAAAGAGAAACAAAGTTGTCTTCTAAGAAACATCATCTGTGGATAGATAAAGGATAATATTGGCATTAAAATAGTGGCATTAGAGGGTTTAAAAAATTAAAATTTAACTTAGAGAAGATAAAGTGATAAGGTAAAATGATTATATCAAGGATCATTTGAAAGTCATTAAGTTAATATAGAAATACATGTTTTAATCTTAGGATACAAAAGGTTGCTCTGCTTTCAGTGCAAAAATTATTTTCTAAACAAAGAAGAGAAAAATAAATCACATCCAGTACCTTTTTAAAGAAAGAACACATCTGGTACTTGCTCTGAACAGATGCTCCTATGAATCACTATGAATAAGTGGTGCTTAGGTAAAAAGGAGGCTTTCTACTAGGACTTAAATCATTCTGTTGAATTAAATAAAGGTCTGCGGTGATCTGCTCTGTGCTCCATGCTAGTAAATCTATATATAATCTGTCAGATTGACATGAGACATTAATATGTCATATTATGGAGAAAGACATTCTAAGGGAGAGAATAATTTGATTCATACTTAAGAAGTTAATATAGGGGGAAGGCATCTCGGGGAGAGAAAACTGAATAGAGGGGAATAAACAAGATGGTAAGGATCAACATGAGTGTTGAGCAGGCTACGTTTTCTTGAGCACAGGCTCAGTAGCAAGACAAGGTCAAGAGCAAAGGAGGGGCTAGGAGCGGAGACAAGCATGGCTTTCTCTGATTCCTTAGACCAAGGTCAGAGCCTAGCATACAATAGATGTTTGGTTAATCGCAGGTGAAATCCAATAGTGGATTCCTATGCAGATAACCATAGTACATGATAAAGCCATGCTCTGATCGAGGATCAGACTAGGTGGTGGACAGGGAGAGAGAAAAGCCAAGTCATTTTGCCCAGAGACAGAGAAAGCTTCAGAATGATAGCATTTGAGCTGAGTAGGTCTTAAAGACTGACAGATTTTTCAAATGAAGTGGAGAAAGAGGGGTGTTCTTCAAATAAAACTATGTGCAAGAGTATGATGTTACATAAATAGTAAATAACTCAATATTGTTTGAGAAGAGAAACCATGAAATGGAGATTCTGGCATGGAGAATTTGGTTGATGAGATGTTTGGGACAGACAGGAATAGACAACGTCAGATTATGGATCCTTTCCCTGAGAATTTGGGTTTTCTGCCTTAGGTAAAGGGAGAACAGTATTTACTTAAAAATAAAATACTGGTGTAATCAAATGCTAGACCACTGGGGAAGATTCTGCATGCAAGAAAATCAAATAAAAAGTCAAATGCAATGTGTGAACAGTGAAAATGAGCATAACATAAAACACATAGCCGTTAAGTGCTGAGAAAGTTTCAAACATATGAATCATTGGAGTAGGCAGGCTTTCATCAAAGTTCATCCTTTACATTTGGAGCTAGATCATACTTTAAAGATTCCTGCTTCTCTTTTTGTGCAGCCTAGGATTTGAACCTAGAGGCTTGGCACCGTGCTACATCCCCATCTGTGTCGTTCTGAGACAGAATTTACCTTCATTGATAGACTGGGCCAAGCTTGCAATCATTTTGCCTCAACTTTCAAGAGGAAATTTTTTCTTATTATTTATTTTTAGAAAGCAAAAATATGATGTAAACCACCAGTTACTTTGACTTATGGGTTCTTACATTCACTATATATTTCAGTATGTACTATAAATGTTAGTAAAAACTGTAATATGTAAATTGACTTTAAATCTGAATACACT
>PVIC010026158.1:0-24736 GCA_004025085.1 Thryonomys swinderianus | reverse complement strand
CAGTAGTTCTCAAGATTATTTTTATTACGTATGGATATGAGCATACTGTCATGTGAATGGAAACATAATGTATATGGTATTAAATCCAAGAAATAATTTTCCATTTGAACGAACTCTGTAAAACCCAGCACTATCCTTTTCTGCACTGGGCATAGCCTGGGCTGTAAGTCCACAGGAATAGGGTGGGCAATTCACTCCCATGCGCATCTGTGTGTGTGTGTGTGTGTGCTACCAAGGCCTCACTGGAAAACCGTGGTGTCCCAGGGATATACAGAGAGCCTTTGAAATTATATCCTCAGTTTGTTTATTCTGCTGACACATAACTGTCAGTCATTCCTTTCCTTGCTTTTAACCTCTACTGCCTCTTCCTAACTCCTTAGATTTGGCAAATTGTACAGAAAGCTATGGTTTTTTTTAATTTTATTTTTTCTTTGTGATCTCATAATTGTACATATTTATAAAGTACAGTATGATAATTCAAGAGAAAATAAACTGAGTAATGATCATATCAAGATAATTGGCATTTGTATCTCCTACATTTATCATTTTTTTGTGTTTGGAGTCTTCAGACTCATTTCTTCCGCTTCATTACAAAGTTTGCTGTGAACTTACTGTAGAACATTAGAACTTATCCCTGTTTGACTGTAATACGGTACCAATTATCTAATCTCCCACCAGACCTCTCCACCTATTATTATTCTCTAGGAATGACTTTTGTACACTACTGTTCTTTGGGAACAACTTTTTTAACTTTCACATCTTAGTGAAAACATGAAGTATTTAGCCATCTGTGTTTAGCTCATTTCATTTAACATAATGTTCCCCAAGTCCATCCATTTTGTTGTAAATTTCAGAATTCCACTGAATATATATATTACATTTTCAATATCCATTCACCTACCAACAGATACCTAGATTCTGTCTCTTGACTATGATGAATAACATTGCAGTAGGACATCAACATGCAAATAGTTCTTTGAAAAAATGATGTCATATCCTTTGGACACATCCCCAGATGTGGGATAGCTGGATCACATGGTAGTTCTATTTTTACTTATTTGAGGACCTTCCATGCTTTTCTCCACAGTGGAACAGTAATTTATAGTTCCTTCAATAATGTATAAGGGTCTTTTCTCCAAATTCTTCCTAGCATTTGCAATTATTTTGTTTCTGTAATAGTAATTGTGACAAGTTAATATGGTGTTTCACTGTGGTTTTTATTTGCATTTCACTGGTGGTTAGTGATGTTGAGCGTTTTTGCCTGTATCTGTTAGCCACATTTTTAGATTATGTGCTTATTTTTAAATTAGAATAGTACTTGGGAAATTTAGTGTAGTTTTTTATTTGTTTTATATTCTATATATTAATTCCTTGTCAATTGAATAATTCATTAATATTTTCTCCCATTCAGTAAGTTGTCTCTTTATTCTACTGATATTTCCTTTGCTGTGTCAAAGTTTCTTAGTTTGACACAACCTCACTTGCCTATTCTTTTTGTTATTTCCTCTGCTTTTAAGGGTCATATTCAAAAAGCATGTTTAATGTACATCTTGAAATGTTTTCCTGTTTTCTTCTAGTGGTCTCATAATTCTAGTTCTTTGATCCATTTTGAGTTAATTTTTGTACATGATGAGAGATGACTCTACTTTAAATCTTCTATCAGAGATAACTCATTTTCCCAGCTTCATTTACTGAAGAATCTATTTTTTCCAATGTACATTTTTGTGCTTGTACTGAAAATTGGTTTTCTATAATTTATTTCTAGATTCTATAATCTATCCCATTGGCTTTGTGTCTATTTTTATGGCAAAATCACTTTGTCGTGGTTCCTAGAGTCTTTAAAGTGTCAAGATTGGGCACTGTGACTTCTCCAGCTTTGTTATTATCTCTCAAAATTGAGAACACCATAATTTTAACACTGTACATTATGTTCAGTCCTTGACCTCTTTAAAAGAAATTTTAAAATACAGCTGATATACATAAAAAATGTGCTTAATCTATATTATTTCTGATCATTTATTCTGAGTAGCTCTAGTTACAAAACTAAAAAAATCCAAAGAAGAATAGAGGATCTTAAGGATACCAAAAAAATATTTTGATCCTGGCCTGTGTTTAACAGCACCATTTTTCTGAAAATAAAAATATCTCATTTTTGGTAACAGCAAAGAAAAATAATAAATTCTAAAGTAGTTGCTGGATCACTGATTGGAAGTTTCTTAAGTCAGCTAGAGTAGGCTTGAAGGCTCTAAACCCCATAAGGAAAATTAAAAAACTAAAGGTGTGGTAACTAAGGATAGATTTGTAAAGAGGTACCTTAGAGAGGGCTACTTCTTCCACCCTCCCTTACAGCCAAAACTGAGTATTTTCCCTTAACCTAAACCCTAGGGAACAAGGCTACAGTAGGACTTGCAGACAGCATCACTGGTATCCCCAGAGTTGGGAAGCACTGATTGCTGAGGAGCTTAAGGTCTACTAGGGAGAGGACAGAGTCAAAGCAAGAGCACGTTACTATTGTATTAGCATTTACCTGTGGTGGCTGAGTTTTTTCAAGGTAAAGAATAATTGTGTTCTCAGGTGCTGGAGATTTAGCTCAGTGGTTCCGTCATCTGCCTAGTGAGCACAAGGTCCCTGGTTGGATTCCTGGCCACCACATATAACAGTACCGGGCATAGTGATTCACGCCCACCAGCAATCAATACTACATACCACAGTGCCAGGCGTGGTGGCTCACGCCGGTAATCCCAGCACTCAGGAGGCAGAGCCATGAGGATTTCTGAGTTTGAGGCTTGCCTGGGCTACATAGTGAGCTCGGGGCCAGCCTGAACTACAAAATGAGACCCTGTCTCAAAAAAGGAAAAAAAAATAATTAAGTGTGTCCTGAGGACACAATTGTGGCTATTCCAGAGAGATAGACTCCTGGGAACATTTCAGATGACATTCTACCCAAAATAGCTTTGCTCAGAGGATAACAGACCTCTTTCAAGTGTTCTTGCAGAATAAACAATGGTAGATCCAGAGTCTGAGACCTCTGAGGATGGAACACGCCAGCTGAAAAAAGTGTTGCATTGTTTGAACCATCTGTATCCTAATGGGTCCGTGTGAAGATCTTGGAAGAATCCACCAAAGTTCCTGGGAGACAAAAAGGCTTTGCCACTTTTCATACCCAGAGAGTAGCCTGCCCTTTCCCAGGAGCAGTGCCGAGGGAGAAATGTCATAGCCTTTCACCACTTTACCTCCTCTCCTCCGACTTGGCCCCATCTGCAGGAATCGGAAACAGTCGTCCATGTGTTGATGGAGGAGAACCAAAGACAAAAACTGACTGCAGTGCTTACAAGTGGGAGGAAAAGACTTAAGTTTTATCATTGAATCAAGACCTGACAGTTGATACTTTAACTATCAAATTAGGACAATTTTTTAGGACATCAAGATGCACAGAGAATTTTTTGCTACCTAAAAGTAAGTGGAAAATTGAAAGATTTTTTTATCCAGAAAGGAGAGAAATAGTCATTCCTGAATATTTTGAAGGAATTTTTGGAAATTTTTTTAAACTCTTACATTTTTATTGTGTCCTAAATTATTTTCTTCAGAGTACATGTTGGTAATGTTCTGAAGGAAAAAAGTCTACGATCATGTTCTTCTCAACAAGGTTCAAACTAGGATAATGTTCTATTCCACATGACTTCTTAATAAGATTATTGACAGAATGATCAAGACCATGAAGAGATGAAAAAAATCAAGTTACAAAGGGGACAATGCAAGGAAGTCAAGCTGCCCATTTTGAGGGAAATTTAGGTCAGAAGCAACAGCTCACTTAACTTCTATACATAGCCTTGTTGGGGAATAGATCAGAAAAACTTGATGCTGTTCCTGAAAGTTGGACAAAAATCGAAAGACGTGCTGGTACCAAATGAGGAGGCATGTATGAGTGGTGGGAGACTTAGAAAAATTTTAATTTGGGGGCATTTTTGCCATCATTTCTGCACAGAGGACCCTTTGATTATTTGTCTCTAGGTCAAACTGCCAGAGAACAAAAAATGAGAATCAAGATCCAGCATGTACAGGTACACATTCTCAATGTTAAATGTGTTCCTAATGTATATCTAATATGTGCCAATAAACTCAATGAAAATAAAGAAAAAAACTGCCAAAGACCAATTTGTGATAAACCAGTTCCCCAAATGACCATGTTCCCTGAAGATCAATGAACCCAGCATCAATTTGCCACATTTACTTGTTGCCTTTAACAATTTCATGTTAATCAACTAGATTTTATTTTGTTTTCTCAAGAAAGTACTTTAAGGAATATTTTATTGACCTAACTCTTTGGCGTCTGAGAATGTGGAAAATGGGAAACAGAAACAGTGGGTTTCTGAATAAGGTTGACACCCATACCACCTTGAACACTCCCGATCTCACCTGAATATATTTTTAGAGAAAATTATGAATATAGTTAACTATTTTTTTGCTGCCTTTAAAAACATCACTACTAAACCCTCTTTCCATTCTGCTCTTTCTCTATGCCTCATTCCTCAATATAATATCAAGACATGGCAGCATTCATTTTAACATTTACTTTGGAACCAAAATAAGGAAGTACTCAGAAAAATGGAGATCAGGTGTGAAAAACTGAAGGTGTAAATGAGGTCCAAAATGTATAAAAGGTATTGTGAAATAGGAAAAAAAATCTTCAAAGGGAAAGGAGAACTCAGGGGGAGGGCAAAGAACAGAAAGAAAAAACTGAAGGTAAAAGAGAAAAAAATGGAAACAAAGCTTATGTTTATGGGGAGGGGAATAGCAGAGGAATGGAAAAAAAGAATCAAGATATATCATGTAAGGTACGAATTCTCAGTGGTGAATTGATCATAATTTATACTTAAAATGTACCAGTAAAATGAATTTTTTAAAAATAATCTGACTTTTATTCCTGATGAGCTGCAAAGGTGCTAAGGCCCTCAGCTGACCAAGTGACTTTAAGTGAGAGGCGTACACACAGTTATAAGCATGTCAACTCCTAGCCTTCCTCAGCATCATTCTAGCCAAAAACATAGGAAACCAGGAAGTGCTGCGGTACTATCATTTCAGGGGTATATCTATATAAGTTATCAGGTTAGACCAGTAAGTTATAGCCCATGCTTCATGAAAAAAAAAAAACTGCTGGAAAAAAAATCTCCTATCAGTTAGTTAACCCTGAAACTGAAGGCAATCTTTTCCTGTCTGTCAGTTACTCTCAGGGTGAAAGCCAAAGTCTTTACAAAGGCCTGAACAGAGATACCTGTTCTCTGACCTTATCCCCTCTGCCCTTTTCTGATTTGAAGAGTGGTGCAGACACATCTCCTCACTGCCCTCAAGCAGTCCTTGCTCTCACTTAAAAGAAGGCCTTTCCTCCAGGCACAGTTAGAGCACCTTCGTTCAGTTGTCCAGAAATTCTGAGTCCTTGCCTATAATCAAACTGATCGAAGTCACTCATGATTTTGAGTCAACTTTAACCTGGATTCTTGGTCGACCATGTTCTCTTGACTCAGCATACTGCTGTCTGGTACAACCGTCCTTTCAGGATCGTTAAACCATCTCAAGTTATTTAATATTGCTATTCCAAAGTTTCAAACATCGTGTGGAGTTTGCAAAATATAAAAGCTCTATACTTTTTGAAACCTTCAGAATAATAATGCTGCTGTGACTGGCAGTCACTACACCCAGTGATCACTTGGTCTGATCTCTCTCCTTGTTTGATCCACAACAAATATACAAGTTTTCCTCACCTGCTAATCCAAAGGCTCTCCTATTTTAACTCATTTCTATTGGTCAGGTCCTACCCACCTGAGTCACTGAGGAAGTCTCAGAAAGTCTTACCCCTTACCATGCAAGATGGCACACTTCAACAGGTTCAGGTTGCCAGAGAGCAAATTGGTATAATTAACAAGTCAACAACCATCATCTGTAGGTAACTGCAGCAGGCAGTTAACCTCTGTCACAGGGTTTTTAACTACAAGTGAAAGGTAAAGATGAGCTTTTGACTCACTTTATTTTATGATTACAATTAGCATGCAATAAAGGTAACATATATATGTTATCCCAAGATATAATATAATGTAATGTAATGTAATGTAATATATAAACCCCAAGTACAAAATAAAATCTTCACAGGTAGTAGCTTAACCTTAATTTTTTTTGCTAGATTTATAAACCTTGTATCATCCTTATATCATTTCCTCCTTTATGATTCTTCTGTAGCATTTCATGCCTTTAGATGACAAAAGTGCTCTAAGTCTAAATTTTGTTTAAAATAACTGTCACTTTTCTGTTCATCCATTTGAAATTATTTTCTCTTTATCTGTTCTCTCTACCCTTCCTTAAAAAGAGTCACTCAAAATGGTCAGAGATTTAAAAATTAATAATACTTTAAATCAAAAACAGAAGCTAGTGTTTCTGGTTTTTACCACTTCTTTGGGAGCTATTTATGTGTATGGCTTAATCACTTTTCATGTAAACTATCTACTTGTGGAGTTACAGACACTTAGTATGATATACACATCTTACACTGAGCCTAAATTCATCTTTCATTTTGCACAGAAGCCAGTGAGGCTTAGATAAATTTGATGGGTCCCCTCTGGGGCCCCAAGCAGATACAGAGAAAGCTGAAATGGAAATCCAGATATCCTAGGGATATGGAATTTTCACTCCTTCTCACGGCTGCATTACAGGAAGAGATTATTATTATTAGCGTTCTTTTGTGGTTGCAGGAGGGGTTTAGGATGAACATAACAAAACAGTAATATTTTGGAACCAAACTCAAAGGTTTTAGCCTATTGTTACTCTGTTATGTTTAAGATAAAAAACGATACTGTTGAGCTAAATACTATAAAATGTAATTATAGTACTTGGGAACAACTCAGCGGAAGTGAAGCTGTCTTACCTCATCAAAGCCCTGGAAGGTACTCAAAAGAGACTGGATAACGAGTAGCAGACGTCAATGCATTTCAATTCCGGATGTGGGAAACATGACCAAGTAGGATCCGTTAGTAATCAGAGTTGCTCACCAAGGTTAAAGGGATCATGTGTCAATGTACACCGGCCTAAGCTGAGTACTAGTTGCTGTTCTCTGTGTGTGACAGTAAATACTTATGTCTCTCCTACTGTAGCCTATAAATTCTGTTGAAGGAAGACACTACTACTCCTATGCATAACTAGTGTCTCCCATTTAACCTGAATCTGACTTTTTGACACCTTTATTTTTAGTTTATAAACTGTGAAGGGCTTTTATTTTTTCTCTCTCTCTCTCTTTCTGCCTCCTGGCTGGAGTTGAAACAGATTTTAGAAACACCTCAAGAGAGGTTATTTCTATACACAGTAAAATGAAAACTTGGGGGATGTTAAGATAAAGATTAAAAAGTTTCGCCATTTACCCTTCACCATTAATAAAACCATCACCTGTCTTTCACATAGGAAAGAAATCTTTCTAAATGCCGCATTTGAGAAATTTTCATTTTATTTCTTTATGGAGTCTTCTTGGGAAGAAGCCTAACATATTGAGGTCCATGTCAGTTGTACTGTTACACAGGAGGGTGTTTCATTCTTGAAATATGCCACTAGAGCCACTGACACCTTATTACTCATGAACTAGAGCCATTTGGGCTAACTTCCCAACTGATATATACCCGGGCTTAAAGTCTCCAAACTGCTATTCCTGTTCATGGGGCGGGGGGAAATACCACATACAAAAGGAGATGAAAAGATTCCTTACAATCTTAAGTTTTGTTCTCCATCTCCACCTGCTCTGAATCTTTATAAGAATTCTTTTCATTTGAAATGATAGTTACTAGGCACAGAAAAAAATATTGGGGGAATTTCTATCCCTCTTGTCCAAGTTTCCAGAATCAGCTTTTTAAAAAGCTTTAGCTTTCCATCTCGAATGTTTTTTTCACTCCTTTTTAACAACTTTAAATTAGAATGTGAGCAGCTGAAAAAATTAATCATAAATTATACAGCTAATATGGGGTTCCTGGCATTCAACCAAATTATTCACCGTCCCCTTGTAAAGTGAGGTCATGTCATTTCCTGTGTGGGTGTAGAAGGGTTAGAAGGAGTTTCACAGCTTCAATTTCATCCTCATCTTAATCACCTTCACTCATCAATGGTATGTCCATAAACCACTATCCTTGTAAATCTCACTGTAGTCTCCAGGACAAGATTTATGTTATTATGCAAAACAAAGACTTCCCTGTTTCTTTAATTTCTAGGTGAATTCTGATTAAAATGTTGAGTGTTTACTGGCTGTTGGCAATATATTTTGTTTTATGTAGACATCACAGTTGGGATAAATGGATTCAGCATTCAGTTGTGAGTCTCAAATCTCCTGTGTGAATTTACAGCCCACTTCAACCCTTCCCGTCCATTCTAATACTTCCGGTAGTAGACACAGACTCAGATTGGAATAGACCTTAGAGAGTGATCATTTAGTCCAATTCCTCACTTCACTGACAAGGAAAGCTGAGGTTCACAGAGTTTAAGAAATGTTCACAACATGGATCAATTAGCTAATGGTAGGTCTGGGACACATACCCAAGTTTATAGACTTCTCATTTATTGTACCTCTCACACATATTATTGTCCCATTGCTCTGCTTTTGACTTCACTCTTTCTCTTGCCAACATTCTCAGCTCCACTGCCCTGTTCTTTTGCACTGTCTATCCAGCAAAGCTCAGTTCTAGTTCATCTAGGACCCAATCTGATGAAAATGGTTGAAGAAAATCACCCAGCTGGCAAAGTGGCTGCTTCTTTAATGTCAAGTCCTTCCCTCCTCTGGCACACAAGTGCTGCCTGCATGTCCTTCCATATTTTCACACTTCATAAGTGTGGATGTCATGATTGACAAGGAAGTGATTCCCATTTTTCTCTATTCTTCTCACTCAAACTCTAGCTCCCAAGAAAATTTGCAACTTCCAGCTCTTTGCCACCAAACCTTCAAATTTACTCCTCTGCCTTCTTTCCTGTCTCAGTAGGAGATGTATTCCTATCAAAATGAACAAACTAGTTCACATTTAACTTAACCTCTGGTCCATGCCTTGGCTCGTTCTCTCCAGCTCTCCCAGGCATTTGTTCTATGGTATTTTCTTTTTCTTGTGTCTTCCTCATTACCACTTCCACTGCTTTCCTTCCAGAGTCCTTTGAACATATTCGAGCACCTTCATTTGCCCAGCCGGTTCCTGTCTTTTAGTTCCTCTCCCTCTGCCTCACCTTATATTCCTAGGAATCTGTCCCATAAACTCTTTGCCATCTCCAAGCTCCACTGCCAGTCCCAGATGACAGCTCTCAGATCTGTACTCCCAACTCCTCGTTTGTGCACATACTCTGCCTTCCCTTTCTTCACACATTTTCAGTCATCACCTTCAGAGATGCCTTAAATGAAATGTATGACCTTCCTTCTCCTCTGCTCCTTGGCCCATCAAATGATACCACCATTTATGTAAGGATTACTTTTAACTACCAGTCACAGAGTACACTACAAAATATTTAGCAAAATATTTCATTTGGGATAGCACTTTAGTCACCGCACAATCTTAATCAACTTGCTTAAGACTTCTAAACTGCAGTGTTACCTTGCTATAAAATACAGATACTAATAATGATTATTTAGATTTAAATGACAATGAAAATGTGACATCTACAGTATAGTAATAATTCAGCAATTTTTATTACTATGAATACTATGATTGTTAGTATTATTGTTATTACATATCTCAAGTTAAAGTCTGCCCACCATTGTAAAAAGTAAGGACAACATTGTCAATAGATACTGTTACTTGATTGGGTATAATAGACATCTATAGAATATTTGATCATCCAATATCAATACAGTGCATTTTCCCCAAGCCTGCAGAGGATATTCACCAAGACTGGCAATACTGTGGTCCATAAAATACACTTTCATAGCCAGACATTGGGTGCACACTGGTAATCCCACCATTCAGTAGGCGGAGCCCAGAGACACCATGAGTTCAAAGCTAGGCTGGACTACACAGTGAGAACCCATCTCATAAAACCAAAGGCAATAAATAAATAAATAAATGAACCCTAATGAATTTTAAAGAGTACAATCTTACAGTGTCTGTTCAATGGAATTAAGCTAGAAATCCATAACAGAAAGTTTTGAGGAAAGCCCCATACTGCTCGAAATATTAAGCATAAACAATTCCAAATAATACATGGGCCCAAAAGAAAATTTATTATGAAGATAAAAAAGAATCATGCAAAATGAAAAGGAAAACACAAAATGGGAAATACTGATGGAATTATTATAGGGTAAATCACAAGATTCAGTGCATATAATAGAGAGAAGGAAAATCCAAAAATCATCCAAGTTTCCATCTTAGGAAATTGGGGGGAAAGGGGAAATTAAATTCAAAGTAAAAATAAAAAATTAATAATATAAAATCAGACCCCAAGCCAATGCCACTGATAACAGGAAATCAATAGAGAAAAAAGATAACAAAAGCTGTTTTTTTGCACAGATCAATAAATTCTTCTAATAAAAAAATGGAGACACTCATCACTAATATTGGAAATTTAAAAAGTGACAACATTGCAAATGCCATGGACATTGAAGGAATGAAGAAAATACTCTGCAAACTCTATGCCCACAAATTTTATCACCTAGATGAAATGGACAAATTCCTGAAAGATGCAATTTACCAAAACTCACAGAAAATGAAATAGATAATGCAAGTAAGTCTGTGTCAACTTAAGAAATAGAATCAACAATTGATAACATTCCAAAATAGAAAATGTCAGACCCAGATGTATTCACTTTTAAAGTCTACCAACTATTTAAGGAAAATAAAAATCATACCAATTCTTTACAACTGCTTTCAGAAGTGAGAAACAGGGGGAAAACTCCATTCCTCATTTTATGATGCCAGCAGTATCTTAGGACTAAAGCCAGACAAAGATAATTCAAGAAAACTACTGGTCAAAATTTCCCATGATCATAGATGGAAAATCCTCAACAAAGTATTAGCAAATCAAATCCAACACAGGACAAAAATAATTGCATATCATAACCAAGTAAAATTTATCACAGGAGTGCAAGGCTGGTTCAGCATTCAAAAGACAATTAACAATGTCTATCACATTGATAAGGTAAAGAAAAAAATCACATGGTCATATCAATCAATTCAGAAAAGCATTGACACAATCCAATATCCATTCATAATAAAAACTGACAGTGAACCAGGAATAGAGGATACCTTCCTAGTTTCATAAAGAATGTCTACTAAAACTCCTTATATGTAGCAGTATACAGTGTTTAATGGTAAGGAACTCAAAGATTTCTGCTCAGAGTAAGGAAAAAGCAGATGCTTCCTTTCACTGTCACCTTCTTAAATATCATACTGAAATTTGCCTGTGTAATAAGACCAAAAAAAGGAAATAAATATATGGTCAAAGTGTAACAAATTTTTTTGTTCTTTGATTGAAATCTTCATAGTTTCCTTTATTTCCTTGGTTCCACTGCATCTATTTTCTTTATTTTAAGTTGAGTTCATTGGTATATTTTAGGTGTGCACTATGATGACATACATCACTGCGATTTCATAGCTGTACATGACATATCTTGATTATTTTTCCCATCCCCCTTCCCATCCTCCAGCTCCTCCACCCCACCTTGAGTTTATCTTCTCACTTCACTAAATTCAGTGGTATCATCCTTACAGATACAGCTTTTCAAAATATTTATTGTTTTCCAAGTGGGCACAAGTTCTGTGGAGATAACCACTCCTGACTGTGACGCAGCTCAGTGACACAGCACTTGCCTGACGTGCACACAGCCTTATACTCCAGCCCAGCACTGCAAAAACAAGATGTAACATATGGTAAATATGATTCTGAAAGAAAATAAAAGAATATGTATATGGGGGGGGGTGGGGAGGTGTGGGTGGGTGGGGATATGGGTAAAAATGAAAATTGACTGTGTCATATATTGGTACAAATTCCCCAATGTTATGTGTGATTGTGAGATGTATATAAATTGTACCAATAAAGAATTCAATTTAAAAAAACAAGATGTAACAGAGAATTTGAAGCTTGCAGGATGGTTAAAAGCTCAACGCCAATGAAAGTGACCGTGTGTGTAAGTTGGCCATTGGATTCAGGTTATCAGAAAATTGCTATTGTAACTAAAAATCCAAAGAGCTTAGAAATTCCACTTAAGTGTCCCAGTGTTCATGGATCTCTGCAGCATTGAGACAGGTGGTGATCATCAAGGGAACATTTGGAGGCCACTGTAAAACCTCTCTCTGTCGATCCCCTGATATCTGCCTGCCAGTAGCAGTAAAACTGTATAATTTCAATGTGTGGTGTGCTAGAAATAGCTAAGCCTAGAGTCAGTGGGCATGACTGCGTGGAGCGTTTGCCAGTTTGGTATAAATACTCCTGACATGGCTGCATTCAGGCCACTAATGACCCATTGAGGAGAGGTGCAGTCCTTTTCAACTTCCCCAAGCCAGCTCAAAAATTACAGCTTTCCCTCCCCTTTCACCTTCCAAATATTTCACAACTCTACCTCTTTGATGAAACAATGTAAATTAAAACCCTGGAGGAAAAAAGAGAGGAAAACGTTCAGTTTACAAATATCCAGTCTCTACCATACAGGGCGGAAGCAAGAAGGAAATAATGAACTCTACAAGGACCAGCAGAGATCATATTTAGCTCACATAACCACAGACAAATGTTAGGCCCCATTTTCCCTTTTCCATACAAAGAAAAATAAAACAGATGAGTCCTTGGTGATATAGTCTGCATCATGACTTACTGTCCAAATGATGGTAAAGGTCTGTCTAGGTCTTTTCAACATTAGTGCTTGAGCAGTACTGGCGGCTCCATTCCACCTAACACTTGCTGAGCCGGTGTCATGTGCTATGTGTACAAGTCACTCTCCGACTTTGGGATGGACAAAATGCATGGCACTTGCCTCACAAATTAAGAGAGAGCTATCTTGGCTCATGGTTTTCAGAGGATTCAGTCTGGTCAGAAGCAGCCGGGCAGAAGGGTTCAGAGGAGAAAAGGTGCTCACCCCAGGAGGGGGGTGAGGCAGGGGAAACTGAGGGCGACTGACCCACCACAGGCTGGCGTCAGTGTCACACCACTGTGCACCGGGCCACACCTCCAAACAGCATACTCACGTGCAAACTCATTAAGGGATCAATCCCCATAATCCAATCGCCTTCTGAGACCCCCACTTCTGAACCACGGAAGACTCTGGGGAGACATTTTATATCTAAAATATAACAATATAACAGGGCCAGTGATTTCGCTCAGTGGCATGGCGAGCGCAAGGTCCTGACTTCATCCCCTGACACCTAAATAAATAAATAAATGGAATATAACACTACATACTATGTTAGGCTTTATAGGAGCCTTAGATTTCTGTTACTGAGAGAAAATCCACTTCAAGGAGAAGAGTTTGATTTTGTGCCACATTTTGGAAAGTGTCGGTTCATAATTGGTTAGCCCATTGCTTTGGGGCCCACAGCCAGGCAGGACATCATGATGGGGAGCATATGGGAAGGCAAGACTGCTTACCTGTTGGTTACAGGGAGAGACAGACAGACAGACGGAGACAAGACAGAGACAGAGAACATGCTAGGGTCCCCATATCTCCTTGAAGGGAAGGCATGCCTACAGTGACATAATGTCCCTCCACTAGATCTTACCTCCTAAAGATTCTCCCAACTCACAAAGGCCGGTGACCAACCTGTCAGTAAAAGGGGTGCTTCAGGTCTAGGCTATAATAATGACCATTACACCATGATGCTTCCCAAGACCTTCACATGATAGGTTTACTATTGTCCTAATTTTAGACATAAGGAAACTGAAATTTTGTAAAGTTAAAGAAATGTCCTGATCACAGAGTATTGAATAGCTATGTATTTCAGATTTGAATTACTCACTACAAAGGTGCTCTGCTTAATAAATATACTACCTTCAAATCGTACAATTTTTCATAACTATTTTAGCCCCTGAGCCCATGCTTAGTTTCCAACTCATCATAGCATTAAGTATGTCACAGAATCAAAATACAGGGCTGAATTATTTTTAGTACTGCTTTGTATTTTAGCAATCATCTATATTATTATTGGACATGTAATAAGGATCTGTCAAAAAGAAAACTATCATAGCCGGGCATGGTGGCTCATGCCTGTAATCCCAGCACTTGGGAGGCAGAGGACGAAGGACTGCTGAGTTTGAGGTTTGCCTGGGCTCCATAGTGAGCACAGGGCCAGCCTGAACTACAAAGCGAGACCCTTTAAAAAAAAATCATAGATCTTTCACTTCTCCATCCTTTGACTGAGAAATGACTCCTTTCCTTTGTTGTCAACTTTACCCTAAAGAATTCTTCTGGCTCAAATAAATATTCTCTCTCTTGTAGGAAGTGTCACTGACATAAATATACAGAAAAAGTAAACAATTTGTATAATTTCCAAAAGAGAAAAACATGCAGAAAAAGCCAGGAATCAATCTCACTTTTAGTAAACATGAGCTTGCTAATTTAATGATGTTTTTATGTTTCCAGGTATGACAACAGGTTTTAATGCACCATCTCTATATTTATACATTTCCTGAAATTCCCCCTCTTGACCTTTCATGTGCTTTGTCTTGCTTTAGCCAGCAAAAAGTCAGACGATGCTTTCATGTCATGTTCACATACCTTGCATTCCTCCTCCTAGATTCTGTTTTGAAGGCAAGCAAGCATCTCTTTTTATTACAAACCACCAGATGATGTTAGTCAGTGTGTCTTTTATTGGTAATTTCAAGCTAACTGGCTGTGTATTTGTCCAAACCAAAGCAATTGTGTTTTCTTTCTTCTTCACTTCAGCCAGTCTTTAACTTAAAAGGGAATAAATGAAAGGCTGTATTTGTGAGGGAAGGCCCATGTTTTAACTTATGACGGATCTTATTTCAAGGGCAGGTGCTGTCTGAATGATGCATAGGATTGGTTCCATGCTTCTTTCAGGCCCTGATGGATTTGTGCCAAGTCCTTGCCTCACTGCTATCAAACATTGTCAAATCCCGGAACATAACATGATTCTTAACTCGGCACTAGCTGGTTAAAGCCAACTCCGATTATCAGATGTGCCAAAGCAGATGGGGTCTTGACAGTTCTGGAATTCGTGTTTTGTTCACCAGCTTCAGTGTGATGATCAACTCAGTTGTCCTACAACAACATACAAATACATTCAGTGGCTGTTACATATTTAAAAGAAAAATAAGAAGACACTGCCCTGCTTAACTGACCTATTTGCTGAGTAGAAATCAAAGACTGTTTTCTCCTTGAACATTAGCACAAACAAGTTGCTTTCTTCTGAACGTATTTTCTTCAGGATTTTCTGGGTTCCATTGATGTCTGGTGTAAAGGACCCTAGTCAGCCATGTGATGTCTGGTTATAGTCAATCAGTGTTAAGCCAGATTAGTTGAACCTTATTTAATATTCATATTATAAATCAGTGCTAGAGGCAACAAGCATGGGATCACTGGCGGGGCAAAGCCACTAAAAATAACAAACCTATTTACAAAGCAAGCAAAAGTTGACCACTATTGTGCAGATGACACCAACATTACCCCCTCTGATAGCAACACACACACACACACACACACACACACACACACACACACAAATACAATACGTTTAGTGACTAAACGCTGTCTCCCATCTCAGAACAAACGGCTGTCTGAGAACAAATTTATCATTCCCTGAATTCCATGCTGGGCCGGGCCCAACAGAGAATGCACTTCAAAATCAAAAAGATGGGAGGTGGTACTTGGCTCCTAACTGTCGTGAAGGATGATAGCAAACGTAACAGCTGCCTCCCTGCTTCTAAGGCTCACTGTCCTTGGACAAGAGCAAAAACACATTCAAGAAAGTAACAGGCAGCTGGCGTGCAGCTTAGAAAGAACCCTGCCCAGCTGGCCACCTTTCCAGCTGTGCACTGTCCTCTATATGAAAGCGCAGCTCACCCCTGCCAAGCCTGGAAACGCGTAAAATGGAAACGAGGAGCAAAATGCCCTCGCCGCTCGTCTGCTTCTGTCTTGGAAATGTCTCCAGAACATCTGCTGTTTCACCAAGAGGTTTCGTGTGACCACAGTATACAGCACAGATGCCACACAGGGAAAACCTGGCTGCGTGCTGGCTTGACCTACCTCTCGGCACAGCCAGTGCACTTCACCCTAAGGAGAGGCCCACAGGAATTTCTGGTCTCCAGCTCAGCAGTTACTTGCTCTCTAATCACCTGAAGTCTTGCCTTAAACTTTGAGGCAATTTTCTGCAAAATGTCGTGGAGCTTACTGCTAACAGTGTCAGGGAAGTTAAGAAGAGCTGTCCTGGGTCATTGTTCTAGAAGCAGTACTTAACTAATTTCTTCTCTACTCTGAGAGGATATATCCCACTAACTAATTTGGACATGGAAATAAAATCTAAGTATTACATGAGAAGAATATTGAATAGTTTCATTTAAAAAATGAAATCTGAAGTAGATAACTTCCCTCACATGCATAAACACACATATGTGCACACATTTCCACACACACATCTGGGGACTGTTTTCTAGGATTATAATAACAATTATCACAAACTTGGGGGCCAAAACAATGAAATTTACTATTTTCTCATAGTTACAGAAACTAAACATCTGAAATCAGATTGTCTGCAGGGTCACAATCCAATGAGGTCCTAGGAAATAATCTTTCCTGGCTCTGTCTTTGGCTGACCCATAGCTCTTAGCATTTCTTGACTTATAGATCAATTACACCAATCTCTGCTTCTACCATAAAAAGAAATTTTGCCTTTTGTGTGTCTCTGTGTCAGTCCGTATTTTCCTGATCTTTTAAGGACACCAATTGTTGGCTCTTAATCTAGGATGGCCTTAGCCTAATTTGATCAGAGCTATGACATTATTTCCAAATAACTCATATTCTCTAGGTCAGGGTAGGACTTTAGCATAACTTTTTAGGTGACATAATTCACTCCAAATTAGACACACACACACACGCACAATGAAAGCAGTGATATAAAATTCAACAAAAATTAGTATGAAGACATAGGACAGAATCTCCTTACACTTACAATTAGGCATTAAACAATCAACATAAATAAGGAAATCTGATTCATACAATTTATACAATTTGAGGTGTCCACAATTTAAAAGCAAACAAAATGTCACTTGAAAACATAAGTATTACTGATACTGAAACAAGAAAGAAATGAATCTCCAAATTAATACATATAAGATTTCATTACAGGCAGATAAAGGGCTACATAAAAAAATAAAACATCATTTCCCTAGTTCTATATACATCCTTCATTTAGATTTAATACAAAAATAAAACAAAATGATAAACAGAAGGAAAATATGTTATATACATCATTCAAATCCAAGGCTCCTATTTAAATATGAAATATCAGTTATTAACAAAGAAGTCTAGCTTTATTAGAAATTAAAAGGCTATGTACAATCTTTTGAAAATTTATAATTCAATGTATTTTTGCTAGCCCAAGATTTGGTTTCTGTCAATGAAAAATACACACACACACACACACACACACACACATACATATAATGTTTCCATAGTCAAGGATACATTTCTGTAACTCACAGAAAATTTGAGAAAGGCACAGCAAGAGAAAAGTAGTAATATTTGGAAGGCCACTTTCTAAGCAAATACAATGCTATGAGGCTGAGGTTGGTTCTCTCAGTTCAGCTGACAGATTTTTCTGCAGATGGGTAATTACAATTACATTGGCCAATGAGGAGCAGAATAGGCTTTGATTTTTAGGTACTCGCTTTAGAGCTAAATGTGTTGGGATAACTTGGAAAGTAAATGATGCTGCATTTTGTGCAGGGATCTCATGCTTACTTCAAATCTTCTCATTTTTTAAATGGTAAGTTTCATTTCAAGCTCTCATCTTTTGGATTTTCTTCTCTTTAATTCTAGCAAACTCCCTTATTCTTATACACATTCTTTCTTCAGCCCCCTCCATGGCAAAATCAAATTGTCTTAAAAACCTTACTTGTTAGGTTTTGCTTTTTATTTTAAAAAAGAAATCTTGCAGTGTGTAACAGGTGCGGTGGGCAGAAAAACAAAAGTCACTCAAATACATATTGTCCTCATCTCTGAAGCTGTGTCTATCACCTTACATGGCAAAAGAGTGACTATTACAGTAAATGGCAGAATATATAAACTTTGTATATATGTATACATATATACAAATATGTATGTATTACAGTAAACGGCAGAAGATATAATAGAATGGGAACAATCTCGAGAGGAAGGCGCGGTGCTGGATGACAGGAGTTGGCCCCGAGTGCCATCGCATGGACACTGATAAGAGGGAGGCAGAAAGAGATAGGCAGACACATGGAGATGCAGGCAACACGAACTCAGAGCAGAGAGAGCACCAGCCATGTGCCGGGGACTGTCACAGCCGCCCAAGGGAGGATACGGGCTTCGCTCCTGTAGCTGTGCTCTTAAGAAGACTCCAACTCAAGTTCAGCCTCTAGAGCTGTGAAAAAAATAAATTTCGCTGATGAAATCTCCAAATTTATGGTCATTTGTTACAAGAGCCAAAGAAAGCTAGTAAGACAGGAGAAAGCACAAGAAGGAAAAAGGAGGTAACAGAAAACAGCCCTCGCCTCCTCCTCATTGGTACAAAGTGTTCATCAGTCACCTCCCGCGTAGGCGCTGGAGAAGTTATGTGTTTTACACACGTCACCCTAAAACGCCAGGGAAACCCAAGTGTGAGGACCATCATTCCATAAGGAGAGACCTGGCTTTCCCCAAGGGTCACACAGCGAGTGGACAGAAAGCCTAGGATTAAACAACCCCAACTTGCCAGCGTTGCCGTGACACTCGTGTCCCTTGCTGCTCTCCAATTGACGCCACACTTGAAACTGTGCTCCTGCCACTCTCCATCCACTGCCAGCATTGCTGTCCTGAGGCCCAGGGACCAGCCAGTTGCACGGCTGGCTTGTATGGGAAGCAGAAGGCATAGAGATAAGCCATGAAGCAGTGGGTCTCAAAGACCATGGCTCCCCATCCTTTTGCAGTCTGCTGAGTTCCTAGACACCAGGCTTGCTAGTTGCTCCTTCACACCAAATTCTTACTTTTATTAAATTAGACGAACTTTAAACAAATTCCCAGCAATTCTTTGGTTTCCAAAAGCAACAACCTTCCCTGGGTAAAAATAATTTGAGAGCATCGGTCCATACTTTGCCCATCTCACTAATCTCTCTCTCCTTCTCCCACAACCTCTCCCTCTACAACTTCTCCACCACTTATGTAGTCACAAGTCCCTGTAACCTAGGGCTTGGTGTGTTTCCTGAGAAAAGGAAATTGCTAACAAAAGCCCATGCACGTCAAGATTTTGGGATGTGTACACACACACTCGTACACACACACTCGTACACACACCCCACAGCTTAGCAGTTGTTTCTCTCTCAAGGCTCAAAAAGACAGGTGTGCAGAAATAGAAACTTCTGGATTCCTCCACACTTAAAAGCCACCTAAGCCTCAGACCCCCAGTTCTACTAATGGTGGAAAGGAATTCTAGGCTCAAACCCGGTTGGTAACTAATCCCCACAGAAACTCTCCTGCCCTCTCCAGTTTTCTGCACCCGAGGAGACAGCCAAGTTCTCAGGGTTTCTGTCTCTGTGGGTTTGGGGCAGAGCCCTCCTCCAGCCTGGCCTGCCTACTGTAGGTTTCAGCTTGATTCTAGTGTACCCAGGATTCCTTGCTCCTCCTCTGTGTTCAGGGAGCTCTGCTTGTGTCTCCTTTCCACTCGGCCCTTGATAAAACAGCGCGTCCCAAGAGACTCTCTTGCCTGAGTCTCCACTGTCACGGTTCTCCTGTGTCAATAACCTGCTGACCCTTGCCCAACAAGTACCTCACACTTCTAAGCCACATTTCCTATCTCCTCAGGCACAAGCAACATGGCTGCTTATTTAGATGCATCCAAGGAAGAAGAGATTTGAAAACGAGGAATACGACGACGGCGATGGTAACTCAAGCGCTTCTGTGTGAACCTTTCCATTACCACCTCCATTTCCCAAGGCAGTGCCACAAGGCAGGGACCCGGAGGTGCCTCCTCCAGAGCTCTACAGTGGAGGACAGACACCAGCTCCTTCTCTCAGATCTCTGAACCCACCTGAGCGCCCGACCCTCTGGTGCAGACTAGTCACCAGAGGATGAGGAGCTGGGCCTTGTCCAGCCCTTGTATTCAGGCTCCTTGCTGAGAGTTCCCCCCTAAGCCTCAGACATTTTTAGAAATCTGTCCTATCGAGAATCCTTCATAGTCTCTGTTCAAGACATAAAATTAGCACTTCCACTTGCTAACCTGTGTGGCTGAGTTTACCACATCAAAGTTTTTTTTTTTTTTCTCAGTGAAACTGGTTTTCTTCTTTTTGCCTCATGAAAATGCTTGGATTGCCCTGCTGTAGGCTTCAAAAAGTGACAAAACTTAAAGCCGAGTGAGGGCCATTGTGTCCCAGGTGGCCGTCTCTGTCTTTTGCAGGAGCAAGTGCCCCCACTTCCATGGGTGGGAGGCTTTGCCACACTGTTAGATGTGGTGGAAATCAGAGACACATCCACTACTTCTTCAAAGACACCAATTTGCAGCACTGTAAAATGCTGTGAACTAGGCTTAGGATATGGATTGCAACTTTACATAATATTTCACATACAACTTCACATAATAGTTAATGGTATTATGTATCCATACTTTTGAAAATAGACATTTAAGTTTATTTTACTTAGTTGTGAAATGGAAAGTCCCCTGCTATTTGCTCATCTTTCCTTCAAAGTCATAGCAAAGCATGTTACACATCTAGTCTTACGTACTATGGAATATTAGAACTGATCATACTGTTTGCAAAAGCCAAGTGTGTTATGCAGACTACTCGATTATTTTAAACCTTGTCACTCTTATTGGCACACCATTATAATAGAAATATCTGAGGACAAACCTTACTTACTCTCAGATCTACCATGCTATGCAAGTAGCTAAGGGGAATTGCTAAATTAAGTGCCTAAACCAGTTCCTAAATTAAGTGCCAGGCATGGTGGTTCACGCCTATAATCCCAGCACTTGGGAGGCAGAGACAAGAGGACTGAGTTCCTCTTGACTGAGTTCGAGGCTTGCCTGGGCTACATAGTGAGCTCAGGGCCAGCCTGAACTACAAAGTGAGACCCTGTCTCAAAAAAAAAAAGTTCCTAAGTTAATTCTGACTGCTTATTAAATTTATTTTTGCAGTTATGTACAGTTATGAATGAAGATACAATCAGTAACTTCATACACACATAAATTTTCTTTCTTGGATTACTTTTGGTCAAATGACAAGATTTCAATTTTCAAGTCAAATGGTCAACTTAGTACCTATGTGTCTATATAAAGCAAAAAGATTATCCCAGTATCTTTCCTTACTAAATTGAATTCCCTGTAATGCTACCTGTGATTTTTTTTTTTTTTTGAGACAGGGTCTTGCTTTGTAGTTCAGGCTGGCCCTGAGCTCACTATGTAGCCCAGGCAAGCCGCCACAAACTCAGCAATCCTCCTGCCCCTGTCTCCCAAAGTGCTGAGATTACAGGGGTGAGCCACCACGCCCCACACTGTGGTATGTGGTACTGATTGCTGGTGGGCGTAAGTCACCACGCCCGGCATTATATGTGGTTACTGGGATCAAACTCAGGGCCTTGTGCTTGCGAGTCAGGTGCTGGAACCACTGAGCTAAATCTCCGGCCCTGCCTGTGATTTTTTTTTTAATGAAACTACAATAACTGAATTTTTTAAAAATGTGAAAAAATGCATTTCTTTGTTTTATAAAAAAGTGATCTTACATTTTTTACACTTGATCTTAGCCAAAAGGCCGAGAAGCGATAATCTTACATTTTTTAAACAGTGTATACAACATATCATAAAACAGTCTCCAAGTTTCACTAAATCTAACCTCAGTAACCTATAATGTTATCTCTAGTCATTTTTTCCTACTCATAAGGTTCAGATGAACTTGTTGACACACAGTGTGAGGCAAAGTGCAACATGAGTCAAGCTGCACAAATGGACTCACATATAGATAAGACTCTGAACAAGAGTTAAAACAGTAAACTATAAAATGAGATTGCTTATATCATTTCTTCTATTGTGATTATATCATTATGGTCAAAATTAGATTCGAATTACCAGAGAAACTACTGATAAGGAACGTGTGTATGTGTGTGTGTGTGTGTATTCTTTCAAATGGAAGGACATCTTAGAAATCTAAAAGCTAGAATTTTGTATGAGTATGCATTTCCAGAGCTTGTCAGAATATATCCAACTTTAACTGCATTGTACAAAACTATTTCCATACTTATCTAAGCCATTCACAGGATACAAAGCCTGCCACAATGTTACTGACACAGCCATTTCAGAAATGTATGCACTGCTTCGCAGTGGTCTTAAGAACAAGATAGGTTAAAATAGTAAGTGCTCTAATTGTCACCATTGCTACAGATGCTGTACATTTCAGCAATTAAAAGCACTTAGTGAAGCTGAACAGTGTAATAGACGTATTGTCTTTTGTGCTCACCATTTTTTAGAAGAACTTCTACAAAACTGATTCTTAAAAATGGAGCTTGCCTCTGAGGTCTCCAACTGAGAATGAGAGCCACACCTGTCCCTGTGCTTCGATGTGGACATGCACAACATAAGAGAAGGGTTGTTTTGGATGCTTTGATGGCTTGTCATTAGAAAGCTAGCCTCTTCAGCTCAATAGTGGCTCAATAGACAGGTGTTCAATCAGTATCTGGTATTGATACTGAGGGGCCTGCAAAGCTTTGAATGGTATCACTGCATCTGAGACTTAAAGAACATTTTTTAATTGAAATCGTTTCTAAGAATGGGACTGTGCAAATACACAAAAGGAAAGCACATACGTTGATTACAAAAATCCTAAGACCGTATCATTTACTGTTCACCCTTGGTCCTATGTCCATAAGGAAGCAATGTGGTGCTCTCAAATCAGAAGTGACCTCTCTCCCCTTTTCACCTTCGTACTGCTCTTAAATAGTTCCACTTTCCTCAAGTACCTCATCACAGTTTCAAAGCACATACCTGTTTCTTTTCTTTGACACCAGGAGAATACACATACCAACAATGCTACCAGATTTTAAATTCTTTTTAAGCTTAAACTTTTCTTTGTTCATTCATGTATTTCTCATAAGGCATGATATTTTTGGCAGTATTGTATTACTTGTTGACTTCCACCCCTGGTAATTTAATTACTTAGCTCAATATTGTTTTATTTCTTCTAAGAGATTTATACGATTGAGTATAAATAATACCAAGGTAAAAATACCAAGGTGCTCCAGGTTCTAAATGGAGTGATTATACAGGAGTCTAATAGAAATCATGCTTTTTATTGCATCCTTGTGGTACATCTGGACAACACACACTGTGGTTATGAAGCCATGGGAACCATGAGAACACTGGGGCTGATGTACAAAGATGACCCGTGAAGGGGCTCCCGAAGAACTATGCTCTCAGAAGCCTTCCTTCACCTTGGCCCCTCTCCAAAGCACAAAACCCCTTCACCACAGCCCATCTGCTGCTCTCACAGGTCTTGTTCACCCTGCCCTGTGGGGTGTCCCTCCTCCAGGCCATCTGGAGGAGCAGGTACCGAGAAGGCAATTTCTCTCACAAAAAGGTACAGCCCCCAACAGCTTCCATAGCCACACATAACTCAAAGCCAGAGCCATCAGTTTCTAAGCTCATCATCTCTTCCAGAGAATTTATTGTCCTTGCATAAGTCAGCACAAATCAAAGTCATAAAGCATTTTAAGCCACTAAAATTAAATTTAGCCTTTAGCTATGGTGTTAGGCAAGAATGCTAAGATGTTTTACATAAATAACTTTAATAAAGTCATTGCCTTAAAATGCTCAATTTTTGTTTTGCAGGTAAAAGCGTATAATTAGCCAACAAGAATAAAATAATGATTAGTATCAAATATAAAATAATATTTATAGATCTTTTAAAAAATATCTGGCTGTATATTAATTAATACGCAAACTACATAATGTTTTAAGTGAGTTTGAAGTATCTTTTTATTGTTGTTGGGTTTGTTTGGCTTTGTTTTGTTTGAGTCAGGGTCTCACTATATAGTTCAGGCTAGCCTCAAACTCTCAGTGATCCTCCTGCCTTAGTCTCCAGAGTGCTGGGATAACAGACATATTCCATTACACCCAGCTCTTACAAAGTCTCTTTCAAGCTACTTGATTATGTTCCATTTTGTGTTTTTTACTCATAAGTCAAATAAAAACAAAAGTGATGAACTTACCTGTCTAAAATTGAATCAGGAAAAAGCTCATGGTGTCCAAACTCTATTTGTCTTACTAAGCAGTGCTTCCTGAGTAACAAGTGTAGTTAATGTTAGCCTGGTTAAAACCATATGTCCCATATACTGATGAAGCTAAAATAGAGTTAAAAAAAATCTTTCACTGTGTGTCTATTGCCATAGATAGCTTGGTGAACATACACACTATTGTTTGTTACACCGGAGGGGGGACCAGGCTTCCCATTTCTTTTATACTCCAAATGCAAAATGCAGTTATTTGTGTATGTTAGATAATGCTGTTTAAATGACAGAATGTAATGTAGCCAAGAAGATCTAGCTAAAACTGTCATAAGAGGGCCAGAGGGTTAGCTCAGTGGTTCC
>PVIC010026157.1:0-24806 GCA_004025085.1 Thryonomys swinderianus | reverse complement strand
TGAGTTCACTATGGTGCCCAGGCAAGCCGCCGCGAACTCAGCAATCCTCCTGTCTCTGCCTCCCGAGTGCTGGGATGACAGGCGTGAGCCACCACGCCCGGCATTGTGGTATGCGGTGTTGATTGTTGGTGGGCGTGTCTCCACGCCCAGCATTATATGTGGTTACTGGGGATCGAACTCAGGTCCTTGCGCTTGCGAGGCAGGCGCCGGAACCACTGAGCTAACCCTCCAGCCCTTAACTGTTTTACTTTTCTGTCTACCTATAAAGCTTGGATTAGAAAAGAAAATTTTAAATTACCTGCTTTCTTGTTATACTGGTTGTACTGTCTTCACCTGTTGCTCCTGAAAAATATTAAAAAGATTCATTTTACAGTTTACCTTTCTCTGTACAAATTGTAAGAAGAAAATTCAGTGTCCTAAACAGAAAACCTGACTCAAATTTCACACAGATTGAGAAGAGTAACTACATCACCTATTTTTGTCCACTGCATACATCAGTTAATTTCTTCTATGAGAACTGTATAGAGGAAATACTTTACAAACAGGTGTTCAGTGAACGGTTATTGCTGGATTTTAGATTCTTCAGTGAAACCATCATTTTCTAAAATCACTGAAGAACTGTTACTGTATAATATACTTTAATATATATGTATGTATGTATATGCTAATATGCCTAATTTACAACAGATTGCTGACTACTCACTGCTTGCAATAATGTGATTTTACTGTTTTATCCCAAAAATGTGAAATTCTTTTTTTTTTTTTTGCTTTTTGAGACAGAGTCTCGCTTCGTAGTTCAGGCTGGCCCTGAGCTCACTATGGTGCCCAGGCAAGCCGCCGCGAACTCAGCAATCCTCCTGTCTCTGCCTCCCGAGTGCTGGGATGACAGGCGTGAAATGTGAAATTCTTGATCATTTTATGTAAATACAATTTAGTTTTTAGTTCTTATTCAAAAGAAGAGGGTAACATTTACTGCATCTCACTACCATGAGCCACAGAGATCTGATCAGGCTCCCTATCTCAGCCTATGGATGAGATACGAGGTTTCCAAAAGTGGCAATATGAGTTTTAGAAAAGGGCTTCAGGAAAGTAAACAAGTCTAAAATATACTACCACAAGCAATAGGAACCAGCTGAAAGCCATAGGAGCTCATGATACATAAACATGAAATGTACTAACCTATCTCTGCAGCAGGTATCGTGGTCCTGGAAATGTGTCCAAATCAGTAAATGAGAATGGTTCTAGATGGTTACATACAGGGGTAGGGTTTTTTTGGGTGGTAACGGGGATTAAATCCAGTGGCATTCTACTACTAAGCTATATCTCTAACCCTTTTAACTTTTTAAATTTATTTAGAGACTGGGTCTTGCTCAGTTGTCCAAAAGGGACTCCAATTTGTGATTCTCCTGCCTCAGCTTCCTAAGTACATATTATTTTCATGGAAGAAAAAAAAAAGGCAAACAATAAATTATGAAGTATTTTTTCCAAGAATAGAAGCAGATTTCTTTTTTTTTTTTTTTTTTTTTGAGACAGGGTCTCACTTTGCAGCTCAGGCTGGCCCTGAACTCACTGTGTAACCCAGGCTAGCCTAAAACTCACAACAATCCTACTGCCTCTGCCTCCCGAGGGCTGGGATTACAGCCTTGAGCCACCATGCCCAGCATTGTAGTATGTGGTACTGGGGATCAAACCAGGGACCTTGTACTTGCCAGGCAGACACTGGAACCACTAAGCTAAATCCCCAGCCCAGAAGCAGATTTCTAAAGCTGACAAATTTGGCCTGCAATGGAAGTGGCCATTTTCTAGAACTTTTATATCTTATTGTTTCAACATACTTAATTGTCATTTTTATTGTTTTTAACATTTCCTCTGTTTTCCATGTAGTTTTTTTTTTTCTGAGACAGGGTCTCGCTTTGTAGTTCAGACTGGCTCTGAGATCATTATGTAGCTCAGGCTAGCCTTGAACTCAGCAATCATCTTGCCTCTGCCTCCCGAGTGCTAGGATTATAGGCATGAGCCACTACGCCTAGCACTGTGGTATGCAGTTACCAGCAATTGAATTTGGGATCTTACGCTTGGCAAGGCAAGTGCTGGAATCACTGAGCTAAATCCGTGGCCCCAGTGAAGGTATCTCTTAAGAACAAAGCTTTGCAGATTGGAAGCCAGGCATGGTAGTGCACAGGCCTGTATCCCAGCACTTGGGAAGGTGAGGAAGGAGGATTGCTACAAATTCAAGGCCAGCCTGAACTGCATAATGAGGCTGTGTCTCAAAAAAAAAAAAAAAACCGAAACTGCAAAAAAACCCTCCTGGAACTAGAAAAGGCTGTTGCTATGTTACAAAAATCTTAAAACTCTTGAATTGAAGAATTAGCATTTAGATATTTCCATTAGAATGCCAAATATGTGGGAGAGATTCTAATGCAAATGCTGTGTAGTTTGGTATTAATTATGGAAAAGTAATCTCTTAGGAAAAAATATGTATGTATAGAAAATGGTAACTTTTTTTACTTTCAAGAAATACAGGAATAACTCTTACTGTCTTTTCTTAAACTATAGGACAGACATCAACTATGATTAAATATTGTAGAATTTATTACAACAAAACCAGAAACTTTAAACATTAAGTGCTGTTTGACAGTCTCCTTTGTTTAATAGGAAAGGACATAAACATACATCCAAACAAGGACAGGAACTACTATCTTTATTCAAGCCAGCAATTTCTGAACCATAAGTGCATCTATATTTCAGTTAGTATCAAGAAGCCAACGAGAATCTGCAGCTTACCCTGAACTTTAAAGAGTTCATCCTCTTCCATCCAAGTCTCTTTTTCTTCAACTCCATTAGAGCTGTTCCACTTGCCTTTGGATACTCTGAGGGGAGATCAATGAGGACAAGACATGAAATAAATTCATCCCAGTCACTCCATGTTCTGACCTTGGCTGACTTAGCTTCCACTAAGATTCACCTACATGCAAGCCTCAAATCCACTTGGCTGGCCAGGGATCTACACAAGAACATCTCCCAGACTGTTGGACCATCCCTCAAACTCAGCATCAACCAGTACATGTCCATCTTCCTTCAAAAGCCATTCATTTTCTTCATTGGTTGGCTTTGACTCACTGAAAGGTCTTGATATTCTTCTGGCCTAGAGACTGCAAATTCTTCCCTTTTCTTCACCAACATGCTCTGCTACTATTTCTGGACTTTCTTTCTCTCTTTATACCCTATTTCAAACCCAAGGTATACTATGTTCCTCTTAAAACGCTGACTTAAAATTACATAACTCCTCTATTCCAGGATCATCTCTGCCTAGTCAATGAGTCTAAATGCCTGCGTGGCCAGCTACCCCAGATAGTTTCCTACCAAGGGCCCCATCCATCCCTAGCCACAAGCTAGACTGTTCTGCTCCTTCCAGAAGCTCTGTACGTTCCTGCCATTCTACATCCTACTCCCTCTGCATGGCCCT
The DNA here is from genome assembly GCA_004025085.1 of Thryonomys swinderianus. Lineage (NCBI taxonomy): Eukaryota > Metazoa > Chordata > Mammalia > Rodentia > Thryonomyidae > Thryonomys > Thryonomys swinderianus. The sequence continues at coordinate 21,340 of PVIC010026157.1, read as the reverse complement.
TTCCTGCCCTGTGAACTCCTGGCTATCTTTGGAGGTCACTATTCTCAATGACACCTCCTCCAAATACTGAACCCAACAAATACTGAAGCCCCTCTTTGCCCCACATCATAGTACTTATTTCACAACGTGCTCCTAGCCACACAATGTGTTCCTTGAAGGCAGAGACCATACCTTCATTTATCTACCTCAGACACTCCACATAGTAGCACATGAGGTAGAGACATGGTAGCTAAAGTAACACTGAGATTACCAAAAGAACAATGCCATTAAAGATTAATGAGCAAACAAGAATTAGTCCAGTAAACATAAAACATTAAATACTTTAGTATAATCAGAAACAAATCTCAGAGCTGAAGAACACCTCAACCCAAATTATTGAATGAAAATTACAGTCCACTTCTGGAAATCAATTTTTTTTTTTTTTTTTTTTTTTGCTTTTTTTTTGAGACAGGGTCTCGCTTTGTAGTTCAGGCTGGCCCTGAGCTCACTATGGTGCCCAGGCAAGCCTTGAACTCAGCAATCCTCCCGTCTCTGCCTCCCGAGTGCTGGGATTACAGGCGTGGAAATCAATTTTAACTGTCTTTTCTTCATTATAATACAGCTTGAGAGTAGAACAAAGCACAAATCTGATCTTAAAGGTATTTCTTCAAAACTATCAGAACTAAGTTTTGAAGAATTTACATAAAAATGACCTGTAAAAGTTGACAAGGACAGTAAAGACAAACTTTTGTCTCCTTCTCTATGATAATAAAACATTTTTTAAACTCTGGGTATTTTCAAAATGATGAAAGCAATTTGGTTAGTAAGTACATGGGATTGAAAAAAATCCATGTACTGAGTTTTCTAAAGAATTACCTAACCAAGTGTCCAAGACAAATAACAGACTATTTACTTTGTTCTTAAACTGGGTCCTATTCTCCATTATTGTTTAGGAAGAATTTCCTTGAGACGAAAAGTTTAAAAATTTTGAGATATTTTCCTTTTCAGGATATTAGTGTTAATTCCTATTTATAAAGAAAAGTCAGAATGGTTAGTTCTGCTGTCTACTTATCTCAGTCAGGGACAAAAGGCTCCCTGCTGGCCCATCACTTCCCCAAGCAGCTGTTCTCTCCTCCAGTCTTCCCAGGTCATGGTGGTGGTGCCCACCCTACCCTGCCCCACACTCACAGTATCACCTGTGCAAATGTTTTCACAGCTACTGGGTGGCACCCAGGAATTCTCACTGATAACAGTGTCACACAGTGCCTGCCTCCATTCACTGCTCATGCTATACAGAAGGCGCTGAGATCAGGTGCTCCTGTTAAATGGCTGTGTGGCCTGGGCAAGCAGATTCACTGTGCAGTCCTTGTGTTTGTCACTGGCAGTTACAATTTGGGCACTGGTCTAGCAGGGACTCACAAACTAGCCTGTGGGTTTTGTTCTTGAGGCTTGGAGAATGGTGTTTATATTTTTAGTGTTAGAAGAAAATAAAAATATATCACAAAGAACTTATGTGGCCCACCATACTTAGTCTTAACCCTCTGCTGGCCTTTTATGGTAGTTTTGGGTGTCATTCCTTAAGATCAATAAATCAAGAATCTTTTTGAGTAATAACTACCTAGTAATAAGCACCTGCAATGTGGAGGTGGCGTGGAAGCTACAAAAGTCTAGGCAGCATGGTTCTGCTCCATAGGTGATCTTCCCTAACCCTGCTTCCCCTCCCAAATTCACCTGCCCTGGCTTGCTCAGGCCTCTCTCCCTTCCATGCCTGTTCACAGGCCCTCAGTGATATCTTGCCAGACCTACCCCTCAGTTGTCTAATTTTCTGGGGCACAATCAGAAAAGCAGGTTACAGACAGTTCCCATGTCCCTAATTCAATGGTCAGGAGTCTGGGATAGTTTTTAAACGATCTACAGGTGACCCAAAGCTCCACTTGAGAAACTGCATGCAGGATCCAGCCCATCTGCCCTTCTGCTTTTCTCCCTCTCCTGCGCGCTGTATCCTTCCACCACACAGTAAATGCAGGGAACATTTTGGAGCATGCCAAGTTATTCTACACCTGTCTGTAGGGAGTTCCTTCTGCCCAGAATGCCACATACCCCAATATTCATGACAAGCTCCTCCATATGGCCAGCTCAGTGTTTGCTCATCTGCAAAGTCTACTCCACCCAAAATTTTGCTGGACACGCTCAGCATCTCTTCCCCCCACCCCATGCATCCAGGGAATCTCACATATACTTCCTTCCCAGGTAGGGATCACTGGACCTTTTTTTCTCTAAAGAGCCAGACAGTATTTTCAGCTTTGCAAGCCTTGCTGTGTCACAACTAATCAACTTATGTTTAAAGGACCCAAAGCAGCCATGTACAATCTGTAATTGATAGGTGTTGACTGCCCATTAAAACTTTATTTATAGAAACAGGTAGCAGGTAGATTTAGCCCAAGGGCCAGTTTACAATTCCTGCTGTACAGTACCCATCATACTTTATACACTTGACATAAGGGAGAGGGGAATTATTTCAAAATGTTCACAAACCCATCCATTTATAAAACACCATAACCTGGCCCTCTTGTTTCCTCTTCTGTTCATGAAGTCAATTCTACACTTCACAGGCTTCTGTGAGGAATAAATGGGCCACCTACCAAATGACAATAATGGGCATGGTGCTGCCATTAGCTATCCCCATTTGCCAGCCAGTGACTCACTTGCAAACGAAAGTAGTGAGGCCCACAGTACAAACTTATGCCTAAGGAGAAATCAATGAGATGTTATAGCCCTTTGGGTTACTTAGCACACTGCATGCCAGATCCCCAAACAACTACACCACAGGGCAGTGGCAGAGACAGCACTGGCCATGGGAGATGAGGGAGGTGGGTCATTTACAGTAGGGGTGACCAGAGGAGTTCAAGTAAGCCATCCTAAGAGATGCAACGTGATACATGTAGGCTCTGGGCTTTTGTGTCAGACCAACCTGGCTTCACCTGGCTTTAAATATCCCAGAGTGGGAGGTAAGAGGGAAAAATAGAAGAATCAAGATGTATCATGTATAGGTACAAACTATATGATGAATGTCATCTAGCTAGCTAAAAAATGTACAAATAATTTTTTTTAAAGGATCCAATCTGGAAGAAAAACAAAACCCAAAGTGTATCTGTGCCACTTCCAGCCGTGTGATTTCAAGCATGCTAGTAACTTTTCTGAACCTTCCTCATCTACACAGTGCAGCTCAGAATGAGGACGGTAGTATATGTGCTACCAAAGCGAGCACCAGAATGAGGACTGTAGACTTGATGAGATAATCCATCAAAGTATCTGGCCCAAAAAGCACTTAACAACAGCTCCTCTTCCCTTTGAAGAACAAATGAGATTCTGATAATGATGGAGGCTTCAGAGTCCACTGCTGGGCATGTAAGGAAGCAAAATACAATAGCAGAAAAAACACAACACGTTCTGGAGATAGCAAGCTCACCCATTTGTAGAGAGGGTGGATCTACACTAGGGTACCAAAGGCAGCTAAACTCAAAAGACAGGTCAGGAGTCATGATGGAAGGGAAATTAAGTACTCTAACACTGCCCCAACACACCTAGCAGAATTTGAAAGATTAGTATAAATATTCAGTGAATTTGTCAAGTATCAAATGCTAATAAAAGGTGTAAGAATAGAAGCTGGGGATTTTGCTCAGTGGTTCCAGTGTCTGCCTGGCAAGTCCAAGGTCCTGAGTTTGATCCCTGGTACCACAAACCACAGTGCTGGGTGTGGTGACTCACACGCCTGTAATCCCAGTACTTGGGAGGCAGAGGCAGGAGGATTGCTGAGAGTTCAAGGCTAGCCTGGGCTGCATATTGAAACCCTGTCTCAAAAAAAAAAAAAAGTGTAAAACTATGTGTATTCACTAGTCTCTTTTAAAGATCAAAGAACAGCGTGGCCAATTAAGTATCTTTTAACGAATGAAATATTATTTAGTAGTCAGGGCACTTATGTATTTGCTAGAAATGAAAGCATTGATGGGGAGGACGCTCAGAAACCTTGCACCTCACTCACTCCCTAGTGCAATGCTGGGCAGCCTACAGGTGTGTGCGGCTGCAGAACTGGCAGGGAGCACTATGTTGTCACTCTGCTCCCGAGTCACATTCTATCAGTCTGGGCAAGACTTGATGTTGAATAAATTAGCAGAAAGTTACTTCATTCACGGAAGTAATACCAGGCCCAACCAGGACCGCCAACCAGCCCCAAAACTGCTACAAAGAAGGTCTTCATACTTGGAATTCTTCTCCCCTGGGTGGGGTTGGTTGAGAGCACTGGACTTGGATGCAACCTCTGTGGAGGAGCTGAAGCCTGTGTTGGGCTCAGTACTCTGGCTGTCCTCCTCCAAAATCAATCTGCTTATTGTCATGCGCTTGCTCTTGGGCTGCAGTTCTGAGCTGCCCTCACCCTCAGCAGGGGCTGAATTTTCATTTTCATCTTTTCGGGGTCTCTTGGTTTTGAGGGCTGGTGATGATAGGGATGCTTGATTAGGAAGTACCAGATCTTTCTGGTCCAGTTTTGAGAAGACTGCCTCAGAATCCTGGGCACCACACAGAGCCTTGAAAGCTGCCTTCAGAGTCCTAATTCCGATGGTCGTTGGAGTATTCTGTAGCTGCCTGCAAACATGGCAAAACACACAGGATCAGTCTCAGCACTGTTGATGCTCACTGAAGTAGGCACAACTTTTTTGGAATGTAAGGCTACTACAAGTCCACCTTAGCAACCAATGGACAACCTGACAATCTCACCACTAAGTCTGGACTCTTCTTTTACCTGCCCCAGCCCAACCCTCATGTGAGAAAAGTGACTAACTGGTTTCCATTCATGATATACAATACTTATTGAGAATTCTCCAAGGAAGGCATGGTGGCACCTAGTCTTGGAACAATGAGAGAATGCATCTGACCAAAAGTTCATTTATCATTTGGGACAGTTGGTGTCAGGACAGGGGCAAACCAGAACCTTCCAGGACTAACCCAGCCAGCAAATGTATCCTGTAAACTCACATGAGGCTTTAAAACAAATAGACTGTCAGCCAAATGTGGTGGCACATGCCGCTGGCCCCAGAACTCAGACCTGAGACAGAAGAGCCCTAAGTTTGAGTCCAGCCTGGGCAACTGAATGACACTTTCTCTCAAAATATAAAAGAAAGCAGTTCAGCACTCGGGAGGCAGAGACAGGAGGACTGCTGAGTTCGCGGCGGCTTGCCTGGGCACCATAGTGAGCTCAGGGCCAGCCTGAACTACAAAGCGAGACCCTGTCTCAAAAAAAAAGCAAAAAAAAAAAAAAAAAAAAAAGAAAGCAGTAATCACCAGCAGCTTAAAAGCAAACCCTCTTTGCTTCCCAATTCTATGCTCTTAACAGTCTTTTTCTATGGTCCCCTTTTATCCTTATTTTCCACCAGAATATTATGGATTTTGGATATGGCTTAAGTGACCCCCAGGGATTCATCCATATAAACTTAACTCCCATTAGGAGGTATCAAGAAAGTAGAAACAATCCAAATGTGTTGTTAAGAGGGAGGGCTTCTGAAAGATGACAAGGATTAGATAAATCCATTAGGGTAGAGCCTCCATGACTAAATACTGGCAGCTTTCTAAAATGAGACAGAGAGACTAAAGGACAAGATATATACATGAGCTCTGTCTCTTGCCATGTGCCGCAGACTCTGTCAGCAAGAAAACCATCACCTGATGTGGGAACTTAAATCTCCAAAACTGGGAACTAAATAAACCTTTCTCTTTACAAAGCTGCCTCAGGGATACTGGGACAGTAACACAAAATGGGACTGATATGCAGAGGCCCTCAGAAACATTTTAGCTGCTAGACTTGGATTTCAAGGTAGACACAATACCACTTGAACTAAATCCTGGCCCCTAAACTTGGACTCACATCTGACTGGCTACTTCCTTAATGTCTTACAAAGTAGGTATACACAGGATATGGGTGAAATAGAGAGGAAAATGAACAGAGAACCTTTAAAGGGCCAACCAATAACTTCTTCAGTCATGGATTCCAGATAACCTTGTCTTCCATATTCACATTTTCCCAGAGTGTCCTGTGTCTCCCACAGTGCCAAGTATAAGGAACCCACAACATTCAAGTAGGCCAAATTGCAGAGATGCTTGGTGTTTCCCCCAACATCGCCAAAGAGCATCCCTCACCTTGCAGGCTCTCTGAGTGGCTTCTCCACAGGCTCTGGTGCAGGATGCTTGTCTTCCTTTACTGTACTTGAGGAAGCAGCCTCAGATTTCAAAGCCTTTTTGGCCATCTGGGAAAGAATGGATGTTATCAGGAAAAGAAAGCCACAGAATTTCATGTATTCTTTGCTTCTTTCACTATAAACATAGTGACTATATAAGTTATAAATTAAATTGAGGCATAAACTGAAGGACATAAAATGGGCAGATCTAACGAGAACCATCACAATTTTGTTTTTTGGTAGTACTTAGGATTGAACCCAGGGCCTTTGCACTAAGTTATATTGCTTTTTTTTCCCCAACAGGTCTTCCTGAGTCACTAGGCTGCTCAGACTGAGATCAAACTCGCAATCGTCCTCCACCTGCTTTCCTGAGTGCTGGGACTATAGGTGTGTACCATCATAATCAACTTCAAATTTCTTTCTTCTTTCCTTCTTCAAAGAACAGTAACCTTTTAAAAAATGGTTCATAGTTGTCTATACTAAAGAACTCCATCACAGAATCACAGGAAAGTGTCCATCCGGTCTGGGTAACTTAGCAAGAACTTATTTCAAAATAGAAAAATGGGGTGGGGATGTAACTCAGTGCCAAGCCTTGGGTTTAGTCCCTAGGACCATAAAACATAAACAAAAATAAACCTCAAATGGAATGGTCAACACTGTTCATACTGAAGAACTCTATCTATTCAAACGCTAAATAATGTGACTTTACTCCACCTATCTCCTCTCTGTCCAACCTCAGCCCTAATCCAGTTTCTGAGCTGCATAGTGAGACCTTTGGATTGAGGATTTAGCTCAGTGGTACAAACTCTGCCTGGAAAACACAAGGTCCTGAGTTCAACCCCCAATGTTGGTATTACACACACACACAAAAAAACCATAGTGAGACCCTGACTCAAAAAAACAAACCAAAAGCCAAATATAGGACAACTAGTAAATGGGTTTTGATGTTTGTGTTTTGAGGTGATGAGGATCAAACCCAGGTGCTCAAGCATGCTAGTCCAAAGTTCTATCAATGAGCTAAATCCCCAGCCCACTAGTAAATAATTGTATTGATGATTTTCAGTTTGTATATACATTTTGTTTGTTTGACTTTGAGACAAGGTTTCATTATGTTGAGGCCAGTCTTTTTTTTTTAGACAGGGTCTCGCTTTGTAGTTCAGGCTGGCCCTCAGCTCACTATGCAGCCCAGGCAAGCCTGGAACTCAGCAATCCTCCTGCCTCTGCCTCCTGAGTGCTCGGATTACAGGTGTGAGCCACCATGCCCGGCACTGTGGTATGTGGTTATTGATTGCTGGTGAGCATGAGTCAACACGCCCAGCATTGTATGTGGTTACCAGGATCTAACTCAGGACCTTGCACTTGCGAGGCAGGCAAGGAACCACTGAGCTAAATCTCTGGCCCGAGGCCAGTCTTGAACTTGCTGTGTGGCCCAGACTAGCTTCAAACTTGTGATCTTCCTGCTAGGATTATAGGTGTGTACCACCATGCCCAGCTGAGAATTTATATCACTACATTTCCCCAAATATATTTTGCTTTATTAACAATCCTTACCTTTGCCACAAATGAAGCCTGGAGTAGGCTATTCTTGCTCTAACTTTGTTCCTCTGTTTCCCTCTGACATAAGCTTGTCAGTCAGTTTCAGATACAGGTACTGTAAGGTGTACTATGGCTGACAGTTCTAGCCTCACATAGAGTGGCAGAACTTTTTCTAGTTACCTGGAAAGCAAAGGAATGGAACACCCCTAGGCCATGCTCCAGTGCCCTAACACTTGCTCCCTGAATATCCCAAACTACCTGATCTATAAGGAATTTTTGATATGCCAAATGACTGCCATCATTGACCACTGCCACTATCCTAATGTGGGCCTGAAAGATCCTACTGTTACAACACAAAGAATGTTCAATATTCTCAAAATCAAAACAAAAACAAAAAGCCAAAACCCTCTCGCTCAGTGATCTCTCATTATGGTCCACCATCCAGGACGCCTTCGTTTTAACTCTTTCTAAGGCTGCCCAGAGTCTCACTGCTTCCATTTGCTGCATATGGTAGACTTGATTAAAGGTCATCTTAATTTGGCCCCTCTTGACTGGCATACTTCAAGTCACACTTTTCTCCACATCATGCCTTTTCCCTTCCAAACAATTATTTCAAGACACATCTTCCAAGTCACATTTTTTCCAAATGTAGCTCAAATGTCATCTCCGGTTGGAACTACTGTGGATTTTAACTAAAGGCTCTACTTTAACCACAGAATATTAGTCCCATATAAAGATGAGAATGCACCACGGATAGTGGTGAGTGTCTGTAACCCCAACACTCAATGAGACTGAGGTTGAACCTCCATTTTAACCCCTGCCTGGGCAATTCAGCAAGACCCAGTTAAATAAACAAACAAACAAACAGAAAAGGGCTGGGAATGTAGCTCAGTGCAAAGGATGTGTTGAATCTCCAGTGCTGCAAAAATAAAATACAAAAAAAACAGAAGGTAAAAATGGGAAATGAGAGAGACCAGGTGTGCTCTATTTGTTTTTGCCTCTCTCACTACTTTCCCTTTGTTTTTTTTTTTGAGACAGGGTCTTGCTTTGTAGTTCAGGCTGACCCTGAGCTCACTATGGTGCCCAGGCAAGCCGCCGCGAACTCAGCAATCCTCTTGTCTCTGCCTCCCGAGTGCTGGGATTACAGACGTGAGCCACCACATACGGCATTGTAGTATGCGGTGTTGACTGCTGGTGGGCGTGTCTCCACGCCCAGCATTATATGTGGTTACTGGGGATCGAACTCAGGACCTTGCGCTTGCGAGGCAGGCACCGGAACCACTGAGCTAACCCTGGCCTCAAACTCGAGGTGTTCCTCCTACCTCAGTCTCCTGAGGGCTTGGATTAGAACATCACACCTAACTACTTTGGCATTTGTAAGGCATTTAATTAAGGAAGTGAGTGCATATAATTCAAACTCTTTACACCTACTATTCTTCACTTTTTGTGTGTGTGTGTGTGCACGTGGGTAGTGCAGGGGATTAAATCCAAAGCTGCTAACACACAAGACAAATGCTCTGACACTAAGCTACACCCTAGCCCCACTTCTTATTTTTCAGTGCCCTGCACAGCCTCAGAGCCATGTCATGATGGGGGGTGGGGTGAGAAGAGAGCCCAAAGCACACCGTGAGGAGGTAGGGCTCTGTGTCGTCCAGGTGACTCTCCAGGAAGCGCAACATCTTTTGCTGGAAGGTCTCATAGGAGAAGTTCTGGATGACAGGGTGGGCCAAGTTCTTTTCTCGGATGATGTTCAGGAGATCACTTCTGAGCTTCTGTAAAGAGAATTGATGTTTGCAACAAGAGAAAGGAAAAGGAGAATGCTAGTAAAATTCAATGAAGAGTTGAAACACTATCCAAACTTTTGCAATGGTGTCAATGAAAATCACTGGCACACACACAGGGCAGGAATTTTAATACAGAGGACTGGTCAGAAAACTATGGTGCAGCCACACTAAGTCAAAAAAGGGATAAAAAGATCTATATGGGGCCAGAGACTTAGCTCAGTGGTTCTGGCACCTGCCTTGCAAGCGGAAGGTCCTGAGTTCGATCCTGGTAACCACATACAACACTGGGCGTTAGTGACTTACGCCCACCAGCAATCAATACCACATACCACAGTGCCAGACTGGTGGCTCACGCCTGTAATCCCAGCACTCAGGAGGCAGAGATAGGAGGATTGCTGAGTTCAAGGTTTGCCTGGGCTACACGGTGAGCTCAGGGGCAGTCTGAACTACAAAGTGAGATCCTGTCTCAAAAAAAAAAAGATCTATATGTGCTAAAAGAACCTGAAGTTAAATGGGAAAAAATACAAAGTGTTCACATTAGTGCATAGTATATGTGGTCACATGTTGTCACACATGTGAATGCAACAACAGACAAGACAGATATATGTGTGTCTAAATATATTTTTTACATTAAAATTTGCCACCATACCTATGTCTCTGAAAGGATACAAAATAAATTGATTGACTCTGAGGGATACAAGATGGCAAATGTAAAAAATAAGAGAACTTTCACCAAGTTCTTTTGTCATGCCTTTTGAATTTTAGGCATCAGAACCACTGAGCTAAATCCCTGTTCCTTAAATTTTTTTTTTTGCTTTTTTTGAGACAGGGTCTCGCTTTGTAGTTCAGGCTGGTTCTGAGCTCACTATGGTGCCCAGGCAAGCCGCTGCAAACTCAGCAATCCTCCTGTCTCTGCCTCCCGAGTGCTGGGATTACAGGCGTGAGCCACCACGTCCGGCATTGTGGTATGCGGTGTTGATTGTTGGTGGGCGTGTCTCCACGCTCAGCATTATATGTGATTACCGGGGATCGAACTCAGGACCTTGCGCTTACGAGGCAGGCACCGGAACCACTGAGCTAACCCTCCGGCCCTTGTTCCTTAAATTTTGAAGCTTTGTAGTTCAGCCTGGTCCTGAGCTCACTATGTAGCTCAGGCTAGCCTCGAACTCACAGAAATCCTCCTATGTCTGCCTCCTGAGTATTAGAATACAGGCACGAGTCACCATGCATGGCACTGTGGTGTGTGCTTATCGGAAATTGAACTCCAGACCTTGTGGTTGCGAGGCAGACCAGGAACCACTCAGCTAAATCCCTGGCCCAAGAACCAAGAATTTTTTTTTTTTTTTTTTGATACAGGGTCTCGCTTTGTAGTTCAGGCTGGCCCTGAGCTCACTAGCCCAGGGTGGCTGCCACGAACTCAGCAATCCTCTTGTCTCTGCCTCCCGAGTGCTGGGATTACAGGCGTGAGCCACCATGCCCAGCATTGCAGTATGCGGTGTTGATTGTTGGTGGGTATGAGTCTCCACACCCAGCATTATATGTGGTCAGCGGAGACTGAACTCAGGACCTTGCGCTTGCGAGGCAGGTGCCGGAACCACTGAGCTAACCCTCCGGCCCAAGAACCAAGAATTTTTAACATCAGGAAACAGATATTAAGTCCCCACCAAAACATAGTCTCCTCAAGTCTATGGGATTTTTTGTTTGTTTTTTTGAGACAGGGTCTCACTTTGTAGTTCAGGCTGGCCCTGAGCTCACTATGTAGCCCAGGCAAGCCTCCAACTCAGCAATCCTCTTGCCTCTGCAGATTACAGGCGTGAGCCACCACGCCCAGCACTGTGGTATGCGGTATTGATTGCTGGTGGGCGTGAGTCACCACACTCAGCATTGTATGTGGTTACCAGGATCGAACTCAGGGCCTTGAGCTTGCGAGACAAGGCGCTGGAACCACTGAGCTAAATCTCCGGCCCCAAAATATTTTTTTATTACACTAATTTATATAAACTTATTTGCTTGGCTCATTTTTGTCTGGCTTATGATGGAAGATTTATTTAAGTAATTTTAAGATTTAAGATTAAATTAAGATTTACTTTAAGATTTATTAAGTAGCACTTGGGAGGCAGAGACAGGCAGATTGCTGAGTTGGAGGCTTGCCTGGGCTATACAGTGGGCTGAGGGCCAGCCTGAACTACAAAGCAAGACCCTGTCTCAAAAAAAAAAAAAAAAAAAAAAAAAAAAAAAAAAAAAAAAAAAAAAAAAAAAAAAAAAAAAAAAAAAAAAAAAAAAAAAAAAAAAAAAAAAAAGAAAAGAAATTTTGCTGGGCACAGTGGCACATGCCTATAATCCCTGCTACTTGGGAGGCTGAAATAGGAAGATCCCAAATTGGACAACTGAGCAAGAGCCTGTCTCAAAACAATTAGCTGGGTGTGGTGGCTCACACCTATCATCTCAGCATTTGGGAGGCAGATGCAGGAGGCTTGCCTGGGATACACAGTGAGCTCAGGGTCAGCCTGAACTACAAAGCAAGACAGTCTCAATAAAAAGATAAATAGATAAACAGATAGAGAGACTGACAGACAGACAGATAGATAGTACTGGGGGATATAACTCAGAAGATTACCCTGGGTTCAATTTCCAGTACCAAAATAAATAATTACACATATTGAAGATAACCTCTGTTATCTTGGATATAAAAGAAAACATGCTATTATAAAAGAAAACATGCTATGTATTTATTGCAGTGGTAGGGATCAAACTCAGGGCCTCATTCATCCCAGACAAGCACCTTACCACTAACCCCCACTTTTCAGCTTACAATACTGCATTTGTTTTTTCTTTTTGAGACAGGGTCTCGCTTTGTAGTTCAGGCTGCCCCTGAGCTCACTATGTAGCCCAGGCAAGCCTCCAACTCAGCAATCCTCCTGCCTCTGCCTCCCAAGTGCTGGGATTACAGGCTTGAGCCACCAAGCCCAGCATTAATATTGCATATTTAAAAGTGAGTATTTAGATAATATTCCTGACAAAAACCCCTTTCCCTACTGTTCCACAAAAGTAATGAGATGGATTTGCATCATGGAAGCAAAAATTTTTTTTGCCCCAGCCCCAAAATATTTTAAATTTACCTGAGTTGAAGGGTCCTTGGACATATGCTTTTTCAAAATTTTTGAAGCCTTTTCAAATTCTTTGTTTTTGATACAAATAATGACAGCCTACAAAAAGGGGGAAAATATTTTTACTTTTATAATGACAAGTATAATCAGAGTATCAAATATTAAAATAAACACCATTACAGAGTAAAACCAAGTCTTACATATATCCCAAACTTTTTTCACATTATACTGAATTCCTATACTACTTAAAAACCAACAGTCATTGTTTAGGTTTTATGAACTACAGTAAGCTTCCTCTTTCAATTTGTGAGGTAGTAGCTTTGCAACATTACTATGGATTTTTTTCTTTTTTTAAATGGCTGACAGAGCAAAATTGGATCCTCTGTATTACAAACTATTTAGCTGACTTTACCAGGCCCTCCTAAGGAAAGACAAAATGGACAGGAGTCATTCTAGATCTCAAATTTGGGTTCCATTCTTTCTGAATGCAAGAATTTGGAAATAAAGGACAGGGGACAGAGGAGGATACACTATCGAGGGAAGGTGCTATGCGCTGACCAATGTTCTGCCAGCCCCATTTGGGAAAAGGCCTGAGGCCTGTTCTGAACAAGAGCAGGCCTCTTAGACCAGATGCTTGGCTAGCAGGTTTACACTGTTCAGGCAATTACTGGGAACAGCACACCCACAAGTAACAGATAAAAAGGACAAGGTAGGACAAGAAGTTCTCATCAATCAAGGAGAAAAAGAGCCTTCTGTAAAGCAACCCTGAGGGAATAAGTAGAGGGAAAATAATAGTGATTGAAAATTTAAAAGGAAATTTTAACACATAGCATTTGTAAGTTAGAAAAGCCAACAGAAAAATGAAAGGCATTTGTAGTTATATCACAGGATTAAGCAGCTGCCTTAAAACCTGCCACAGAGAAAGGCAAGTAGAAACAGATCCTTTGAAGGGCCCAAGATGTTGCTTAGCATTCATAAGGCCCTTGGTTTAGTCTCCAGTATTACTGATTTTTTGAAAAGAAAACATTCAAAAAGGAAGGAAAATACTGGGCCAGGGATTTAGCTCAGTGGTTTTGGTGGTTGCCTCCAAAGCAGAAGGTCCAGAGTTTGATCCCCAGTCCCACAAAAGAAAGAAAAAGGAAAATATGTATATATTCAGCCTTCACAAGAATGAACATACAATAATGCACACCAACCAGAGAACAGCAGGGGAATCCAAGTACTAACCTCTGCTTCTGTTCTCCACTTAGTTTGAGCAAAAAGCCATGATTATTCTGAATTCTGCCTCTTAAGCTCTAACCTCCAGCCCAGCACTTCCTCTGAAAAATAGCTTGTAAATATTTACTATATTTTGAAATATGTAACTAGCACTTAAAAAATTTAGCAATTTTGATTGGTATGTGTTCATGAACAGTGCTTTGATTCTTTCTCAAATTACATCAAATTTCCCTGTAACATTGAACCTAACTATTGAATTTGATTCCATTTTCTTCCAACTCTGTGATCAGAATCATGGAGAGAACCAATTTTGTGAATCAAGGTACCACTGTACTAATATTCACTGTAGAGTTTATAATTATGTTATTTATTTTTGAGACAGGATCTCACTATGTAGTCCAGGGTAAACTTGAACTCAGCAAGTCTACCTTAGACCCCTGGGATTAGAGTTATTAATAGAGTTCTGGAATTACAGGCATGCACTACCACACATTTATTTTTAAAACTGGGTCTCACTTTGTAATTCACGTAGGCCTTGAACTCACTATGTAGCCCAAGCTGATTTTGAACTCATGACAATCCTCCTGTGCCAGCCTCCTAGTGCTGAGATAATAGGAGGGCACCAGCATACCCAACCTCATTGTGATTTCAATTTATAGTCCCTTAATCAGTAACTAAATAAGACTGTGGAATTTTTTTTTTTTTTCAGTATCTCAGACTGCTGAGGCTTTGAATATGCTAGGCAAATGCTCTACCACTGAGCTCTGTCCCCAGCCTTTTATTTTGACAAGGCCTTGCTAAATTGCCCAGGCTGGTCTCAAACTACTATCCTCTTGCCTTAGCCTTACAAGTAGCTTGGAACCCAGCTGTGTACCACCACACACGGTGGCATGTTCTGAGTTTATAAATTGTAAATATTCTCTTCCAATCTGTAGCTTTCCTTTTCCTAGTGTCTCCCTCAGAATAAAAGCTTGAACTCTTGATGAAGTCCAATACATCAATTTTTTTCTGTTAGAGATTCTTTTTGGTGTCTTATCTATGGAGGTTTTTGCCTAACCGGGACATGGAAACTTTTTTTTCAGGTTTTCTTCTGTTTCATGACTTCAAACTTACTTTCATGATCTATTTTGAGTCCATTTTTATGTAATGTTTAAAGTCATGGTTCATTTTTACATATGGCTAGTCCAATTGTTTTAACACAATTTGATGAAAAGATTATCTCTTGCATAGTACATGGTGGTACACACATGTAATCCCAGAATACCGGAGCCTGAGGTAAGAGGATTGACACAAATTAGAGGTCAACCTAGGCAACATAGTGAATTCAAGGCCAGGCTGAACCATGTAGTGAGACCTTGTCTCAAAAAATGAAAAAAAATAAAGCTTACCACATTTTAGCTGAATTACCTTTACATCCTTGTCAAAATCCATTATATTTGTGTATTTTTTTTGTTTTGAGATAGTCTCGCTTTGTAGTTCAGGCTGGCCCTGAGTTCACTGTGTAGCCCAGGCAAGCCTGGAACTCAGCATTCTTCTTGTCTCTGCTTCCTGAGTGCTGGCATTACAGGCGTGAGCCACCACACCTGGCACTGTGGTATGTGGTATTGATTGCTGGTAGGCGTGAGTCACCATGCCCAGCATTGTATGTGGTTACCAGGGATCAAATTCAGGACCAAGTTGTACTTGCGAGGCAGGCACCAGAACCACCGAGCTAAATCTCCAGCCCCACTGTATGGGTTTTTACTAGCCTGTCTTATTGCACTGATTCATATCTCTATAGTCATGAACACTGTACCTTACAGTAATAGTTAAAATTGAATACTGTGGGGCCGGAGGGTTAGCTCAGTGGTTCCGGTGCCTGCCTCACAAGCGCAAGGTCCTGAGTTTGATCCCCGGAAACCACATAGAATGCTGGGCGTGGAGACACGCCCACCAACAATCAACACCGCATACCACAATGCCGGACGTGGTGGTTTACGCCTGTAATCCCAGCACAGCACTTCGGGAGGCAGAGACAGGAGGATTGCTGAGTTCGCGGCAGCTTGCTTGGGCACCATAGTGAGCTCAGGGCCAGCCTGAACTACAAAGCGAGATCGTCTCAAAAGCAAAAAAAAAAGCGTCGTTTTAGGTCCTTTGCCCATTTATGTACATGTTAGAATCAAAGTCTGTATCTATAAAAATGCCTGAGATTATAATTTGAATAGTATTAATTATATAGATCAGGTGAAGAGCTAATAACTATATTGTCTTCCAACTCACGATTATTGTACGTTCCTTCAATTTGATTTTTTTCATCAGCATTATGTATTTTTGCAAATATGCTCCTTTATGTTTTGCTAACTTAAATTCAAAGTATTTCCTTTTGGAGCTATTATGACACTGTCTTGGTAATTCGCTGCTAATATTGAGAAATTATTGATTTTTCTATCAACCTGCAACTCTGTTAACATTACTTATAGGAGCTTTTGAGGAGGTGTCCCATGAACTTTTCCACATTAAGTTGTAAATGCAAATGAGACAATTTTATTCCTTCTTTTCCATCTATATATTTTTTGTTTTTATTCCTTTGGTTAGGACTTCCAATGTGATGTTGGGAACTGGTGAGAAGGGACATCCTTGTCTACTGCAGAGGCAGTGCCTGTCTATTTCTCATTTGCTAAGTGTTTCTATGATGAATTAATACTGAGTTTTGTCAAATGAATTTTCTGTATCAATGGATAGGATCAGTTTTTTCTTGTTTAGACAATATGGGCACTGATTGATTTTCAAACTCAGAGCCAGATTTATACACCTGGGCTTTAGTTTCCTCACTCTGCCACATATTAATTACATCTGCATCCATGGCTAAGCAGCAAGTGAGAGAAAGCAAAAAAGAGGGAGGGAATCTGTCCCAAGTCCTAGAGAATCAAAGTTCTTCTGGTGAGAGAAAAATGGTTCTCCTGTTTTAGATGGCTCTCCTGTTCCCACTATTACTGCTGCTGTCAGCCCTATACTTACTTCCTGGGGACCAGGACAGGAAAGAAGGGAAAAAAAGAAAAGAAACAGATTTCTCCTACCCTCTCTGAGACTTAGGATAGCAGCCCCTGCTCCTCATACCACAGAGAGACAGTTACTTTTGGAATTCCTTCTGTTCATACCTGGGGTGCACTTCCAGGGTCCAGGCTGCCACTTAGTTCAGTCTGGCTGATAGCAGTGCAGGAGAAAATGGCAAATTGTTCAACCCTGACTTTATAAAGCTCTGAATTTTGGTATTCTCCATCTGCCCACTACCATTTTATATTCCAGAATCCTCAGAGGTATGCTCTATGCATTCTGAGCAATATTTATAGTTGCATTAAAAGAAACAGAAGAAAACGTGTTTGCTTTATTTTACTCAGACTGGAATACAGGTCTCCCTCTATTTATGAAACAAAAAAGACACCCAAGCACAGTGACACACACCTGTTATCCCATAACTCTGGGAGGTTAAGACTGGCAGATCCCACACTGGAGTCCAGCCTGGTACTACAGTGACTTAATGAGACCTTCTCTCTCAAAAAAAATTAAAATAAGGACTGGGGACGAAGCTCTGTATAAAGGGACTGGTTTTAAGACCCAGTACCACCACCAAAACAACTTAAATATGAATGGATTCAAAATTATGAATGTCACTGGGCATGGTGCCTCACACTTGTAATCCCAGTATTTGGGAGGCAGAGGCAGGAGGATTGCTGAGTTCGAGGCTTGCCTGGGCTACATAGTGAGCTCAGTGCCAGCCTGAACTACAAAGCGAGACCCTGTCTCAAAAAAAACCAAAAAACAAAAACCCACCCCCCCCCAAAAAAAGCAAACCAAACCAGAACAAAATTATGCCTTCCAAAGTTGTTATCAGCTTATCTTTTCAAACTATTAATTTCCTATGGAAAAAAATTTTAAAGACATATACAATTGCTTTTTTTTTCTTGGATGCGGGAGACAGACATCTTTATTAAAGATACTACCAAAATTTTGGCAAACATTTCAAAACAGATTTGTTAACATAATACTTCCCTTTCCAACTGGCAGCACTTTGAAAAGACATCAGGATAAGACAACACAACTTGCATCAATGGAGTTCAAAATCTTTATCTTTATGACTATATAACTTAGGTTCTCATATGATAAAACAAACAATAGTCTTACTTGGGCCGGAGGGTTAGCTCAGTGGTTCTGGCACCTGCCTCGCAAGCGCAAGGTCCTGAGTTCGATCCCCGGAAACCACATACAATGCTGGGCGTTAGTGACTTACGCCCACCAACAATCAATACTACATACCACATTGCCAGGCATGGTGGCTCACGCCTGTAATCCCAGCACTCTGGAGGCAGAGACAGGATTGCTGAGTTCGAAGCTTGCCTGGGCTACATAGTGAGCTCAGTGCCAGCCTGAACTACAAAGCGAGACCCTGTCTCAAAAAACAAAACAAAACAAAAACAATAATAGTCTTACTTAATATCAACAGATAGAATTAAGGAAATGAGGGCCGGAGATTTAGCTCAGTGGTTCCAGCGCCTGCCTCGCAAGCACAAGGTCCTGAGTTTCATCCCGGTAACCACCTACAATGCTGGGCATGGTGGCTCACGCCCACCAGCAATCAATACCACATGCCACAGTGCCAGGCATGGTGGCTCATGCCTGTAATCCCAGCACTCGGGAGGCAGAGAGGAGGATTGCTGAGTTCCAGGCTTGCCTGGGCTACATAGTGAGCTGAGGGCCAGCCTGAACTACAAAGCGAGACCCTGTCTCAAAAAAAAAAAAAAAGAATTAAGGAAATGAACTGGTACTGTCTAATGAATGACAGTATGTTATGATTAAATATATCCACTTTTTTGGGCCAGGGATTTAGCTCAGTAGTTCTGCTTTCTGCCTGGCAAGCACAAGGTACCAAGTTCAATCCCTAGTACCACATATCACAGTGCCGGGTATGGTGGCTCATGCCTGTAATCCCAGCACTTGGGAGACAGAAGCAGGAGGATTGCTGTGAGTTCGAGGCTAGCCTGGGCTACACAGTGAGTTCAAGGCCAGCCTAAACTATAGTAAGTGAGACCCTGCCTCAAAAAAACTTTAAAAGATATATATATTTTTTTTTTTATATATGTGTATATACATATGTATGGATATATATATCCATACATATGTATATGTATGGAACCACTTTTTGATATTTTTGGTATTTAGGATGTACCACTACTTTTCTTCAGCAGTTCTCAGAAATAAATACAATTTTTTTCTTTCGGTTTATGTTAAAGTTTGGGGTATAAGATAAATTCTGTTAATGGTCTCTGGGTAACTTAAATTAAAAAGGAAATAAGAAGCCTGGTGTGGTAGTGCACACCTGTAATCCAAACACTCATGAGGCACAGTCAGGAGGATCACTGTGAGTTTGAGGCTTGCCTGGGCTACATAGTGAGTTCGAGGCTAGCCTAAACTACAAAGCAAGATCATGTCTCAAAAAACTTGAAAAGAAAAAAAGAAAAGAAAATCAGAACCACAGATTCGAGCTGTGTGGTGATGTATATCTGTACTCCCAGCACTCAGAGGCTGAAGCAGTAGGATTTCCACAAATTCAAGGGCAACCTGAACTACAGAGACTTTGTCTCAAACAAAGAAACAAACCAACCAACCCACAAATTTTTCAAAACAGGTGAGGTAGGTTTATCTTGGGAAGACCAAAAAGCACCCATTACCATTAACTCATAGAATTGAATAATCACAGATACAAAGAGAAGCAAAACAGTTATAGGAGGTAACAATGTTTAAAAGTCCTTGACAAAATTTTTTTAAGAATTAAAGTGTTGGACCTGAGATTTAGCTCAGTGGTTCCAGTGCCTGCCTAGCAAGCGCAAGGTCCCTAGTTTGATCCCCAGGACCGCATACAAGAATACCAGGTGCGGTGACTCATGCCCTTCAACAATCAGTACCACATACCACTGTGCCAGGCGTGGTGGCTCATACCTGTAATCCTAGCACTCAGGAGGCAGAGGCAGGAGGATTGCTGAGTTTGAGGCTTGCCTGGACTACATAGTTAGCTCTAGGCCAGTCTGAACTACAAAGCGAGACCCTATCTCAAAAAAAATTAAAAGTGTTGGGGCAGGAATTTAGTTCAGTGGTTTCAGCACCTGCCTGACAGGAGCAAGGTCCCAAGTTCAATTCCTGGACCTAGTATCACATACCACAATGCCAGTCGTGGTGGCTCACATCTATAATCCCAGCACTCAGGAGGCAGAGGCAAGAGAACACTGTGATTTCAAGGATAGCCTGCCCTAGTAGTGAGTTCAGGGCCAGCCTGAACTATAAAGCTAAGACCCTGTCTCAAAAAAAAACTAATGGGCCAGGGATTTAGCTCAGTGAGTGATCCCAGCGTCTGCCTCCCAAGTGCAAGGTCCCCAGTTCAATCCCTGGTACCACATATTTCAGTGCCAGGCTTGGTGGTTCTCACCTGTAATCCCAGCACTCAAGAGGCAAAGACGGGAGGACTGCTGTGAATCTGAGGCTAATTTGGTCTACACAGTGAGTTCAGGGCCAACCTCAACTACAAAGCAAGACCCTGTCTTAAAAAACTAAAAAAAAAAAATTTGAAAAATTAAAATAAAAGAAAAAAGTTTGCTTATTAAAATTTGGTACAACCAGGTGTGGTGGCTCATGCCTGTAATCCCAGCACTTGAGAGGCAAAAGCAGGAGTACTGCTGAGTTAGAGGCTTGTCTGGGGTACATAGTGAGCTCAGGGCCAGCATAAACTACAAAGTGACACACTGTCTCAAAAAAAAAAAAAAAGGTATAAAATCAAATTAGAACTGGAAAAGTTTCTTGAAATATTCTTTCCAACTTCATATGTATGTAAAGCTGAATTTTAAAAATCAACCTCAGGCTGGGCGTGGTGGCTCACGCCTGTAATCCCAGCACTCGGGAGGCAGAGGCAGGAGGATTGCTGAGTTCAAGGCTTGCCTGGACTACATAGTGAGCTCAGAGCCAGCCTGAACTACAAAGCGAGACCCTCTCTCAAAAAACAAAAACAAAACAAAACAAAAAAAATATCAACCTCAAATAACACAATATATCACAATATATTGAACATAGGAGCAGTTATGAAGAAGAGCAGCCTCCCGAATGCGGGGATCATAGGTGTATACCAGCTCACCTGGCTTGCCTTCTACTTTAAGTGGATATCTTACCTATAAATGGTTATAATACCTTGCATCCATCTCTTGGAAAACACTGATTCATTCAGTTATGTATAATTTCCAAACTGACATATTAACTAGAAATATTTTTTAAATCACATTAATATCAACAATCTTCAGAAAAAACTAAGTACTGGCTTCATCAAGCACATGAATACAAATGTTCTCATTCTAACTCTTCATTTAAAAGCTTAAATTTTGGGCTGGGGATTTAGCTCAAGTGGTACCGCTCCAACTTTGGATGCACAAGGACTCGAGTTCAATCCCCAGTACCGCCAAAAAAAAAAAAA
>PVIC010026156.1:0-24742 GCA_004025085.1 Thryonomys swinderianus | reverse complement strand
GAGTGTAGAAACAGTTTACACATGCAGTTAGAAAACTAGCAAGATCCTGTAGACTTTGCATGAATCTTGTACAGCTAGAATCAAAGATCAAGCTTTCTCTCAGCTGACTGAGTAGTAAGTTCTATCTGGTAATCTAAGTTACTGAATTTCAGAGGATAGTCAGTATAATGAAGATATGATCTTTAAATATTACTTATCAAGAATAGCATGTTTTGCTGTGTTTCAGTCCAGGAACTGCCAGAAGCATTTTGCAAATGCTGTGAAAGGAGACAGTGTACAGATTCCCAGGGGTGGATGACAACTCAGGAAAAATTACTGGGTTTCTTGCTTTTGAGGTATTGGGAATTGAACACACAGTGGACACACTGGGCTGCATCCATACACTTTAAAAAATTTTTTTGAGGGTCAGAGGGTTAGCTCAGTGGTTCTGGCGCCTGCCTCGCAAGTGTGAAGTCTTGAGTTCAATTCCTGATAACCACATACAGTGCTGGGCGTGGTGACTCACGCCCACCAGCAATCAACACCATATACCACAGTGCCAGGCGTGGTGGCTCACACCTGTAATCCCAGCACTTGGGAGGCAGAGACAGGAGGACTGCTGAGTTCCAGGCTTGCCTGGGCTACATAGTGAGCTCAGAGCCATCCTGAACTACAAAGTGAGACCCTGTCTCAAAAAAAATTTTTTTTTGAAGCAGAATCTTTCCCTAAATGGATGTTTCCCTGGTTGAGGCCAAACTTGCAATCTTTCTGCCTTAGCTTCTCAGAATACTGGGATTACAGGTATGAGTTCCCATTCCCAACTTTAGTGAGTTTTTAAATAGAGTTTGAATCAAAGAAATCTTCAAGTTTAAATAAAAAAGAAAACAAGTACTCACCTATATAGTTTGTTTATATCCTAAGTGACTAACAACAACTGAATTTGAAAAATAATCAACCTTTCATAGTTTATGACTCTTAAAAATTGTCTAAAAATGAAGGCAGCAAACTATAAACTATGGACCACATCTAACTCACCAGGAATTTTTGCAAATAAAGTTTTATTGGAACACAGAATGTCCACCTGTCTATGGTTCCTTGCAGTGCAGTGACAGAGTTGAATAATGGCAAGAAAACTTCATAACTCACAGCTCACAAAGTCAAAAACATTCCCCATTTGGTTTTCTACAAAAAGAAAGTGTACTGACTTTGCTTACAAAGAAAGTTTGTTAACCCCAGGCTAAAATACTGTTTGAATTTGTATTTTGAATACAGATAAGACATGTTCAGTACACATTAACATCTTTGATTCTAGGAGTCATTAAATTAGAGAGAAAAGCCTCTTGAGAAAGAATAGGATGTAATTGAATGCAATTTGCATGGAAGCTGTTAATCTTTGACCAACAAGTCAAATGAACTATTTCCTAACCTATTATAAAGATCTAAACAGTGGTAGTGAACCCATGGCATGTATGCTGCAGTGGGTTGTCATCACTGAAAATTCTGAAAAGTTCTCCACCACTGATCTAAGGGAAAGACAAGTGTCACTGCACTTGAATAAACAAAAGATCCAAAGGATTGGTTCATGATTTACATTCATTTAAAATCAACCCTTTTTTTTTAAGTGAGACTATCATTTTACTTTAGGTTTTCCTTTTCAAAACAACATGTTTAAGTCAAAACGACAGGGAGATTCCATTTCACTCCAAAAAGAATGATTACCATGAAGAACTAACAACAACAGCAACAACAACAAATCTCTGACAAGATTGTGTGGCACAGAAAGATTCTACATTGTTGGTGGAATTGTAAATTATAACCACTATGAAAATCAGTACGGATTAACTCATTTTTACTGGGTTACAATACTTGAGTTTTTGTATGAAATGCATATCTGCTCCTAGAAAAATTTAAGGAACAAGAATTTGAAAGGAAAAATTATTATTTTCAATGTTGTCTGTGTTCTAAAACAGAACACTAGGCACTTAAGAGTTAAAAAACTAAAACTAGAAATTCTACATGACCCAACTGTATCTATACTAGATCTCTTTCCAAAGATTTAAAGACATAACATTGCAGTGATACATGCATATCCATGTTTATGGCAGCACCACTTGTAATAGTTAAATCTTTGAAGCAGCCCATATGCCCATCAATGGATATGTATGAAGAAAATGTATTTACACACACAAAAAAAAAGTCAGCCATAAAGAATAACAGATTTGAGTTATTTATTAAAAAATGAATGCAGCTGGTACCATAACACTAAGGGAAAAAATCAAATCCAAGCTAAATATTACTTTTTTTTTTTTGAGACAGGATCTTGCTTTGTACTTCAGCCTGGCCCTCAGCTCACTATGTAGCCCAGGCAAGCCGCCACAAACTCAGCAATCCTCCTGTCTCTGCCTCCCGAGTGCTGGGATTACAGGTGTGAGCCACCACGCCCGGCACTGTGGTATGTGGTATTGATTGCTGGTAGGCGTGAGTCACCATGCCTAGCATTCTATGTGGTTTCTGGGATCGAACTCAGGACCTTGCACTTGCAAGGCAGGCGCCAGAACCACTGAGCTAGATCTCTGGCCCCCTACATGATTTCTTTTAAACGAAAGACCCAAAATATAAATAATTCAGAGAAAAATAAAGGATACATGGTAGGAAACAGTGATGTGAGAAAGAAGTGGGAGGGGCTGGGGATTTAGCTCAAGTGGTACCTCACCAACCTTGGATGCACAAGGGCCTGAGTTTGACCCCTGGTACCACAAAAAAAAAAAAAAAAAAAAAAAGAAGAGGGAGAGCAGGGAAATGGTAAGGAAAATAAAAATGACTAGCATAAGATATTTATATGCATCAGTTCCCCAAGAAGAATGCAGTTATTATATATTTAAAATATATGTTAATAATTATACACACTTTTTTTTTTTTTTGAGACAGGGTCTCGCTTTGTAGTTCAGGCTGGCCCTCAGCTCACTATGTAGCCCAGGCAAGCCTAAAACTCAGCAATCCTCCTGCCTCTGCCTTCCGAGTGCTGGGATTACAGGTGTGAGCCATCATGCCTGGCACTGTGGTATGTGGTATTGATTGCTGGTAGGCGTGAGTCACCACACCCAGCATTGTATGTGGTTACCAGGATCAAACTCAGGGCCTTGCGCTTGCGAGGCAGGCGCCGGAACCACTGAGCTAAATCTCCGGCCCTATACACACTTTTTAAAAACAGCATTTTTATACTTTTTCTTACACTTCCCCTATTTGTTTTCATTATTCAGAGAGATTCAACCCCCTGCCCAAACAAGGGCTGGGTTTTTTCTTTTACGTATGAACAATCTGAATGGAAAGAAAGTCAACATTTATTTCTTTACTGCTGAAACAGTCTCCCAAAGCAGGGATAAGATGCAACCAAGTTTTGCAAGTGTAAATTTTTGCTAAGAAAATACAAGATGGTAGTTTCTATATAGTCAGCCATGAAAGAAACATAGTATAGAATTTGTATCTGAATAATAAACCGGAATGGAGGAGGCATATCTGGTGCCTTGGCCTTTCAAATTAAGTCTATTGAAGTTTTGTGGTGAAGAAGGTACGGGGGACTTGAAACAAGGGATCAGGTTAACAGCTGACCACGGGAGGAAGAGCAGAGAGCCATTTTGGAGAAATAGTTACTGAGTAAACACCTTAATAACCACAGACCATCCATCCTCGTTTAGTGTGCCGGTGAGGGCCTGCTTGTTTGTTATGGGTCATTGTGTGGAAGCCCCATCCTTCAATGCTTTTAGATTATTCTCACCCCACCCAAAGGTCCTTATATGCGTTGTTTTGTGTTTCAGGATACTCCAAGCTTCTCAGATTTGGAGGTGCAGAAGAGATGTGGGGGAGAGCAGTCACGCTGGAGTTTCTGAAGGTAAAACAGAGCCTTGCATGAGCCCATGCATTGGCATGGGTTGCATATGGAACTGCACTCCAAACTGCCTCTTGGCAACACCCTCTGCACTTTCCCCAGGACGAAGGAGGCCAAGTAGCCTGGTGAACAGATACCGAGGCTGCTTCTTGCCCACTTCCTTGTCTTATGGGAGCTGACCACAAGGTCATTCCTCTTTTCTTCCTCCAGTTTCTGTTGAGCACTGGGCTTGCTCCCAGGACCTTTTAAGATCAGTCTGCAGACTTCTGTGCAAGTCCATCTGCTGGCTACAGGTTGGAGCTGGCTCCTCAACAACAGATCAGCCCCCACCTGTACCATGTGTCATCAGTCCCTTCTGAGTCATTGTTATCCCGTGGGACTAGGGATTCAGGCAGCTGACAGCATGCTGATCCTATTTGTTCTTTGGGCAAGTAGTAAACTGCCTGACTCCACTGAGTTCATTGTTTCCTTCCTGGTGGCATCTGTGGAAGCTGTTTTGTGTCTCACAGCTCTGTTACCAACCACATTGCTGCTTAGGGGCTGCTTGCTTGCTTGATAACGTTGGGAGGGATATCCTGGGACTGTCCATGGTGTATGAGTGAATTATGAAACTCAACCTAATTATACGAGTTACCCATAACTAGCTTGGTATTTCTCAGAAAGCCTGATGAGTCAGGTGATTGAACTACTTACTAGCTTTAAAAAGTAAAATAAATACCCACAAAAAGATGCAGAGCCTAAGTACAGATTGATGAGTAGAAATCCCATTGCCAAAAGTGAAACTCCTTTCAACATGGAGAATAGTCTTGGGAAGATGAAACTCTGGGATAGAAAAATTACATGGTGTTTTTGAAATAAAAACACACAAGTTCTATCCCATATTAAACAAAAGAAATACAAGTGAACAATAAATATATGAAAAAGTTCTGTCTCATTGGACACCAAGAAAAAGCAAATCAAAACTCAGTGAAATCTACTGCAAAACAGGTTAGATAGTACTCTTGGAGACATTGGCTTAAGGAAAGACTTTATGAGCAAAACCTCTATAGCATGAGAACTAGTAGAAGAAATCAACAAATGGAATCTCATCTTATTAGAAAGCTTCTGCACAGCAAAAGAAACCACCGGCAGCATAAACAGACAACCAACAATATGGGAAACAATTTTTACCAGCTGTTCCTCAGACAAAGGGCTACTCTCTATAATATATAAAGAGCAAAAAAGTCAGCCCCCACCCCAATTTAAAGACCCAACTCAAAAATGGCATCTGAAATGAACACTTTTCAGAGGAAGATGCAAAATCAGCTAAGAAGTTCATAGAGTATTACCTTTTTCATAAAAATGATAAGTTGGAGTCATTTATACTCAGATCGTTGTACCTTAAGGACATACTTGTAAGTTTGTAGTCACAGAGGTGCAAATATCATATATTTTCTCTGGCATGAGAAACTGAAGATGTAAATGAGCTCTAGAATGCAGATAAATACTGTGAAATAGTAAATATTCAAAGGGAAATTGGGTTTAGGGGTAAGTAATGAGGGGAAAGAAAAATTTGATGGTATAAAAAAAAAAGGAAACAGGGCCGGAGGGTTAGCTCAGTGGTTCCAGCACCTGCCTCACAAGTGCAAGGTCCTGAGTTCGACCCCCGGTAACCACATATAATGCTGGGCGTGGAGACATGCCCACCAACAATCAACACCGCATACCACAGTGCCGGACGTGGTGACTCACGCCTGTAATCCCAGCACTCGGGAGGCAGAGACAGGAGGATTGCTGAGTTCGTGGCGGCTTGCCTGGGCACCATAGTGAGCTCAGGGCCAGCCTGAACTACAAAGTGAGACCCTGTCTCAAAAAGCAAAAAAAAAAAAGGAAACAAAGCTTGTGCATAGTGGGTGGGGGGTTGTAGGGTGGGTAGGGGAAGGGGGAAGTGAGAATTAAGTCATGTCATGTACTGGTACAAGTTCTCAATGTTGAGTGTAATTGTGATGTGTATATATAATGTACCAATAAAGATTCAAATAAAAAAAACACTGAGACATCATCTTAGCTCAAAATGATTGTTAACAAAAATACAAAAAAATAACAAACACTGATATGAATATGGAGAAAAGAGAACTCATATACACTATTAGTGGGAATGTAAGTGAATACAACTATTGTGGAAAACTGAAGGTCTGACTTTTACCTACCTACCTTTTTCTTTTTCTGGTGAGGAAGGACTTCTGGGGCAGGATGGTACTTAATGCAAATGGCTAAATAGGGCCAAAATAATAAATAAACAAGGTTCAGAAATATCCTTCTTGAGTATGTAATCATGTTGAGCTAACAGTGCCCTCTTCTCTGGGGAAAAATGATGAACATTTCTTTAATTTCAGCTTTGAAAGTGTGTACATTTGAATTGGTAGATGAGCTTAGACTCTCAAAAGTGGATATTGACACGAAGATTTGAGAAGTGATTCCAGAAGACCTGAGTGAGGAGGAGGAGAAAAAGCAGAAGGAGGATAACAAAGCTGGAAAGGACAGAGTGGACCAACCAGCCACTCTGGACAGCAGAGGATATCTGGAGCTCCACACAAGAGTGGGAAACACAGCTGTCCCTGGAAGGGATGGGGGCTGGGCCATTTATCCACCCCAGTCCTTCTGTTGGTAAAACTGAGGGTGATGATACCTACCTGAGTGGGTTTTTGTGGCAACTATATAAGAAGAGCATTATTGTGATGATGGGGAAATTCTGCATATACACTGTATATCCCAATTATTGTACCTATGTTAAATCTCTAGAGAAGGAAGATGTGGATGGTACTGTGGCAAGCAGGAGGATTGTGCTTTACATGAAATGCTGTAGTCTTTAGGGGTGCAGCTTCATATGTCTGCATCTTCCTGTTTAATGGTTTGGGAAAGTAGAACACATGTGTACACACACACACACAAACAAACAAACAAACAAACACAGAGAGTACAGAGAGGACATAGATGTGGCAACACTCTGACAGCTGGTGGGTGTAGATGAAAGGCAAACTCAGGTTGCTCACTCACTCACCCTCCAACTTCTCCAAAGGCTGGGTATTTTTTTTTTCAAAATAAAAGTTGATGCATGTGACAACTCTTAGCTATCAAACTAGAATCACTCTAAGGAAAGAACTCTTCATTTTCATACGGTCGGTGTCTGAACACTGACTGTACAATAGATGCTCATCTAGACTACTGTGGACAAAGTAAATGAGGGATACATGTTTTCTCTTCTTCCTTCAACTATCTACTTTCTTAGCTATTTCCATTTGAAATGTGCCTTTATGTTGATAAGTATAGGCTGCAGTTCTTTGCATATCAGTGTGTATGTGTGTGCCTGTGTCAATTTATCTACTCCATTCTACCTCCTCCCACATCTAAACTCAAATCGGAAAAGCCAATGTTGCCAGGAAAAACATAGGACATCCAGTTAAAGTTGAGCGTTAGATAAACAGTGAGTCATTTATTTAGTAACAGTATGTCCCAGATATTTCACAGAGGCCAAATTCTCTTGGGCATACTTCTACTGAAAATCTTAAGTTATTTATTTAAAATTCAAGTTCAACCAAACACCCTGTATTATGTTTGTTAAATATGACAACTCTAGGAAAAGCTCATCATTTCCTAAAGTATAGGGCTGGCCCTGCCCACTAGCATGATTCACCCAAGAGAAAGTGTTTAGTATTCTTTGATGCTTTAAGCCACAGTGGAAATACTCTCACTTTTCTTCTTAATTATAACACATTTGAAGGATTGCTTTTTATTTTGACAAAACCTATAGATAGAATATACATACAGATCACGTAAAATACATGAGGATGATAATCCACCCTAATATACCAAGTTGGATGGGTGGCGTGATTAGCAATTACAGATTTATTGAATACAACATCATAACATCGACAGACCTCTTCTCAGAAGTACTTGTGTGTGAAGAGTACATTTAGGCAGTTAGCAATAGAGGGAACACATTAACAACACCATTTATGGAGCTACAACCTCAAAAAGTTCAATCTAATTCCAACTCCTGGGTTGACGTACTGCTTGATAAATGCTCCTGATTTACAGTGACCTTTTAGAAACACAGCGGGGAAAAGCAACGAGAGCCCATTAGTGGCAGAAGCATCTACAGAAACTCACTTAGAAGCAGCACCACGGTTCCATGCCATCACATGCATATTGGATATATTGCACCTTCCTGAGTTGAACTTGGAAACTGGTGGCCAGATGCAAGCTGGCACGGTGACCCTACCCCATGCTGCCCTTCACTGGTGGTAGTAGTAATCTTGACCATCATAGCCATCGTAGCCTCGCCCTTTGTAATAGCTGTACTCATCTTCGTAGGCTCGGTAATTGTCCCCACGCGGGCCCCTGCTCTCGCTGTCATAGACTTCATATTGAGGGTTATAGTCATGAGCACCTGTCTGCTCATACTCGCCATACTCGGCCGTGGTGCTCTTTCCATAGGCCAGGGAGGTAGACCCATAAATCTTGGGAGCTGGGGTTGTGGGTTCAAACCCACCAACTAGAAAGGGTGTTGTCTTTGAGCTGCCAGGGCTCGGCTCTGCAATTATGGTGGTTCTTGGCGTGTTGGCTTCGGTGGCCCTTTCTTCCTCCCCTTCTCCGTTGTCTGAGCCACTGCTGCCATTGCTGTTCTCCACCTCTGTGCTGTTGGTGCTGGTGCCGTTCACAGCTTGTTCATTCCCATCCACTTCGGTTTCATTTTCCTCATTTTCATTCTCTTCCTCCTCCTCTTCCTCTTCATCACTTTCCTCTTTTTTAGTAGCCTTGGTTCCTACATCCCCAGCCTGGAAGGAAAGGTTTGAAGGAATCCAAATTGAGATGTAAAACAATTTCAACTTAAGGCCATCACCTTGTCCAACTCAATACTCTGCTGACAGCGTTGTTCTGGTTGTCACCGAATGGCAGCCAGCCTTGCTCACCAAAGGGCTGCGGAGGGCTCTGAGCCTCAGCATGAGGACGCTGGTAGTGTGCTTTGATGAGGGGAGATGAGCCTGGTAAGCTTTCTTGGGTGGAGATACTTGCTATAACTTTGCTACTCAGTATCTCTGTCCTGAGATCCTTGTCCCTGAGATGCAGTGGTCCCTCTAGGACCTTTCATCTGTTCTTCATTGCCTGTCCCTGGTCTTCTCTTAACATAAAAAGTCATGTAGTAACATGGAAAGAGAACTGCCTGGGAGAATATCTTTCCTTATTTGTATATAGGAAAATGATGCCTGTTCTTACTTTCTCAGTGAATTAATGAAGAGAGTAACAAATACCACGTGTACAGTGTTGGGATTATGTTGCACTTCCACCAAAAAAAAAGAAAAGAAAACAGAATTAACTTTTTGGAGGCATTATTACCTTCTTTGGAAGCTGGATTGCAGCTAACCCTATGTACTCTGTTCCAGGAGTGCTTTCTTCTCCATAGCCAGGTGTTACAGTGGAAAGCGTGACGTTCTCAGCCTCAGACTCTTCATCTTCATTCTCATTAGATTCTTCATTGTTTCCTCCTTCATTTGAAGTCTCCTGGTAGAAATAGCCATAGCAAAAATACTTACTGTAGCTGAAAGATAGCTCAAGACTTATTAGAACTGGGAACCACTCCTTGGAAAATCTTTGTATCCCTCATCAGCTCCTCATTCTGACCCTGCTTTTGCTGTTTCCGCTTCTCAGTTCTAAGAACTCAGAGTCATCTAATTCCATTTGCCACATGAAAGTGTGTCTTAGGTTTTCTGCTTTCTATTTTACCAATTGCAAAGTATCTGTGTTTCAAACATTCTTTCTATAGGAGATAGAAAATAATCTAAGAAATTCTTAGTAATGTATTATATTATCGCATGAAGACTTTTTCAAAAAGTTACACTCTTCAGTGAATACTTACGATTATGAACATTTTACTAATCTGTCTTAATTCCATGCTCTTAGGGAGTTTTTAAATTTCCAAATGTAACTCATAGCCAACAATAAAAATCAAGAGATTGTATATATAGCCCTTATTAACTTTAAGTGAATATTGGAAACTAGATTTGTTTTAAATGATTTTAGGAGATTGTAAGATAACTTTAAGATTTCGGATAAACAAGCAAACAAACCCCAGATTTAGCTTGTCTTGTTGACATAGAATGACCAAAGCAAAATATTTTTGTTTCATTAAATTTGTAAATTCTTCAGTTTTACTAAAGAGTCTTGCTACTACCAGAGCCTGCCCTGTAACTATGTCCTACAGATTGTGTCTAGTCTCCACAGGTATCATTCTGTCTGCCTAGATTTTCATTTTGGGGCTTTATTCAACAGATTAAAACTCTGAGTGGCACAAGAAATTACTAGCATGCCTGAAAAGAGTCTTAACCATAAGATCCAGTCTTAGCTGGGTCTTGTAGCCTTATTTCACAAGAGAGAAGGACTGAGGGCCAGTGGGATAAATGATTTGTGTGTAGTCAGAGGACTGAAGAAATAAGTGTTGGTGGGAATAGAGCAACAGAGAATTCACCTCATTGTATCTGTTTTGTAAAGTTGTCTGTTTATATCTACTAAGATTGAACATGTGTTCCTCCTTTGACTCCAAAATTTCACTTTTTGGTAAGTGGCCTCCATAAGGAAATGCAGATGCCCACCAGAAGTTCTCAATGTTCATAGGAACATTCTTTTTTTTTTTTTTTTTTGAGACTGGGTCTCACTTTGTGGTCCAGGCTGGCCCTCAGCTCACTATGTAGCCCAGGCAAGCCTTGAACTCAGCAATCCTCCTTTCTCTGCCTCCCGAGTGCTGGGATTACAGGCATGAGCCACCATGCCCAGCACTGTGTTATGTGGTATTGATTGCTGGTGGGCGTGAGTCACCACGCCCAGCACTGTATGTGGTTACCGGGATCGAACTCAGGATCTTGCGCTTGCAAGGCAGGCGCCGGAACCACTGAGCTAAATCTCTGGCCCAGGAACATTCTTTTTAATACCTTTTACTTAGACACTGCCTACATAGTCATCAACAGAAAAATGATAGATTTTAATACATTCACAAATGAAATCCTGGCAATAAGCCTGCATGACTTAAAATGACAGAACAAATGACTCTCTGAAGCTTAGAGAAGAAAACACACATAAAAGGATCCATGTTATATAAATCTGCATACATAATACCCCTAAACTGTTAGATTTCAAAATAGTGCTTATCCTTTGTAGGGGCCAGTTTTTTAATGCAATGGAGCAGAAGGCACATGCTATTTTTGTATGTGAGTGCTGATTTCATTCATATGTTCAACTTCTGAAAATTCAATGAGCTATGTACCAGTAATAATTTTCTTGTGTTTCAACACTATAAAAGTAAGGTTGAATAGTTTAGTAGTTGACCAAAAAAATATATGCCTAAGTATCTTCCTCGTGTGAATAGAAGTCTAGGGAACTTAGCTGAAACGGCCTGTGAAATTTTGGGAAAGAGATGAGAAGGAATGCATTTGCAAAATCTCTTTGAAAATCAAACCACCAAATATTTACTGGGTATGACATATGTGTAAAAAAATTGTGGTAGGCAGTGTGAGGAGATCTAAGAGAGAGTGTAGCTCCATTCTTCCCCCAAATGCAATCCTAACCTCTGTTCTCCTTGATCAAGAGGAGTTAATAGATAGAGTCTGGGAGGTCAAACAGGTTCAGAGTGAGATAGGCAAGATGTTGAATGTGTATGACTTCATTGGAGTTCCAAAAGAGATCCAATCTTGCTCCATCCTCATCCACTACCACAAATGGGGAACCATGGTCAGAAGATAAGTAGTCCGACCAGGAAATGTAACTGTAAAGGTAATTTTGCTATCATTGTAGGGCAAACATTATAGTTAGATGAATAACCCTAGTTTAGTTTTTGTGTAAGATTGTTATGTGAAACTCCAGGGAGAAGTTTGTGGGATTTAGTATGTGGCATTTTTCCTGGTACTGGTTCTTCCTTTAAGCCATTAGTGTATTTAGGCTATGGGAAATGGTACTTAAAAAAAAAAAAAACACCCAAACTAACCATTTGTCACCTTTCATGTTCCCACAGCATTTTGGTTTTCAAGGTAGCTGACTTTTACACATGATCTCTTTTTTTACTGTCATTGTCTATTCACGAGTTCCACCCAAGAACACCTGAATTTAGAAGTTTCCAAACAAGTGCATAGCTAAAACTATCTAGAAAAATATGTCCTAATTAGTATGTTTCCTTAGGCAGAAGTGTCAGCTATAAATAAAATAGCACAATGTCCAAGATATGTAGATTAATTTTAGCTGTGGACTGCACTAATTTGCAGAACTATTTAGGAGGATGTGTATATACATCCCGAGTATTTTTTTTTTTTTGAGACAGGGTCTCGCTTTGTAGTTCAGGCTGGCTCTGAGCTCACTATGGAGCCCAGGCGAGCCTCGAACTCAGCAATCCTCCTGTCTCTGCCTCCCGAGTGCTGGGATCACAGACGTGAGCCACCACGCCCAGCACTGTGGTATGTGGTATTGATTGCTGGTGGGCGTGAGTCGCCACGCCCAGCATTGTATGTGGTTACTGGGAATCGAACTCAGGACCTTGCACTTCGAGGCAGGTGCCGGAACCACTGAGCTAAATCTCCGGTCCCATCCTGAGTATTTTAAATTCCATTAAATATAAATTGGATTATTACCCAACATATTCATGAAATTCTCATTTAAAAGAACATCCCAATTCTGTTCGTTATGGAAGGCAGGTGAATCACAGTAAAAAAGGTCTAGAGATATAAATTGGCTTTTTTAGACTACCTCTTTAAGAAACTGAATTTCTTTTTTTTAGTTTATTTTAATTTATTGGTACATTATATATACACACAACAATTACACTCCACATTGAGAATTTGTACAGTATATGACATATCTTAATTCTCATTTTTCCCTTTCCTCTACCCATCCTACCATTCCTCACCCCTATATACAAAAGCTTTGTTTCCTTTTTTAGCCATCAAATTTTTTCTTTCCCCTCATTATTTGCCCCTAAAACCCATTTCCCTTTGAATATTTACTATTTCATAATATCAATCATACATTCTAGAACACATTTACAACTTTAGTTTCTCATGCCAGAGAAAAGATATGATATTTACACATCTGTGACCTATTTATTTCACTTATGAGTATGTCCTGAAGGTACATCCATGTGAGTATAAATGACTCAATCTCGTCATTCTTTGTAGTGGAGTATAATACTCCATTTTATTAAAAAAAAAACCCACATCTTCTTTATCCAGTCTAGAGTTGATGGGCATTTGGGTTGAAGAAACTGAATCTCTAGTTTAATCCTTTAAATGAGTACTGTGTTGAGTTTCAGATAATTATTTGTCATCTACCATCACGTTCTCTCAGGTTTTCATCACTCACCTAAATATATAAAAAATGTTGCCTGTTGCTTTTCATCAGATCTTATATTTCTTTCACTTAAAATGGAGACATTTTGGTTTCTGTGCACCACTTATAGGTAACTTTAAAAACAGACTCCAATTGGGCCGGAGGGTTAGCTCAGTGGTTCCAGAGCCTGCCTTGCAAGCACAAGGTCCTGAGTTCGATCTCCAGTAACCACATACAGTGCTGGGCATGGAGACCGCCAACCATCAATACCACATACCACTGTGCCAGGCGTGGTGGCTCATGCCTGTAATCCCAGCACTCGGGAGGCAGAGGCAGGAGGATTGCTGAGTTCAAGGCTTGCTTGGGCTGCATAGTGAGCTCAGGGCCAGCCTGAACTACCAAGCGAGACCTGGTCTCAAAAAAAAAATAGACTCCACTTGTGTTTTAAACAGTTATTTTAGTTGATTTTAGTTTAAATAACATCCCACTTGTTCAAAATAGTAGACTGTGGGCAGCTGGTAAAGTGGCAGCAGCTATTTGCTAAGTCCAGATTACAGTAGATTACTTTCCTATTTGTTTTTGTGCTGCCTGGCTTGGTAAGAAGACTGAAAATGTCTTACCTCTTCTTCCTCCTCTTCTTCTGAGCTATCATCATTTCCATTTTCTTCAGAAGAGTCACTGCTGGCCTACAGGGGAAAAAAATACGTGTTTGTGTATGTGTGTGTGTGTGTGTGTGTGTACACATATATAGTTAATATCAGCTAAAATTTCCCACTATTTGAAATAAGATAAAATAAAAATACTTACTGAAACTAATTAATACCACCAGCTTGAGTGATTCATTCACTTACAATATTCCTCATGCTAATGTGACAAAGGTGTTTGGCATACATGAACTGAGGGGTAAATAATTTTCAATCCCACAGCATTGACAATGTGTTGAAACATGTTGTGTCTAAAAACTGGAGTGAAGAATCATAGGATGGTTTCAACATGAAAGAATAAAGGAGTCATCAGGTCCAGCATTAAAATTTTATGGAAAAAGGAATCAGAGGCTCAAATTGACATTTTTCTCTACCAGTTCAAGGCAGATCTGGAACTAAGACATAGGTTGCATTGCTTCATTTCCTTTATAAAACATAAATGAAGTGATGATTCAGCTTAGTATAAAATACAAACTGTGGCTAGATGATTCTCTTAAATGATGAAATCTGGATGAATTTAAGTCAGAGATATTTAAAAGAAATTAAAGTTACATCTGTAACATCTTTCTACTTCAACCTATTTTTTAAAAAATTAGGTTATCTACATATGTGAGATAAGTATATGAAGAAAAAAGATAATGAATTTTACATTGTTTTCAGGGCTTGTATCCAATCCAGAAATTCATGAATCCCAAGCGAGAGCCTTACCACCAAGCCACACTCTTCACCCAAGCTTTACTACTTCTTTAAAAAAGAAATGTAGCTGGGCGTGATGGCTCATGCCTGTAGCCCCAGCACTCGGGAGGCAGAGGCAGGAGGATTGCAGAGTTTGAGGCTTGCCTGGGCTACATAGTGAGCTCAGGGTCAGCCTGAACTACAAAGCAAGACGCGATCTTAAAAAATAAAAATGTAGCCGGGCATGGTGGCGCACGCCTGTAATCCCAGCACTCGGGAGGCAGAGACAGGCAGATTGCTGAGTTCGAGGCTTGCCTGGACTACATAGTGAGCTCAGAGTCAGCCTGAACTACAAAGCGAGACCCTGTCTCAAAAAAACAA
The DNA here is from genome assembly GCA_004025085.1 of Thryonomys swinderianus. Taxonomy (NCBI): domain Eukaryota; kingdom Metazoa; phylum Chordata; class Mammalia; order Rodentia; family Thryonomyidae; genus Thryonomys; species Thryonomys swinderianus. The sequence goes on along the minus strand of PVIC010026156.1, from coordinate 9,772 downwards.
AAACAAAAATAAAAATAAAAATGTAAATCAAAATATCTGTTGTCAGCCTTAAAGACAAGATGGGAGATTCTTTAGCTTTCTACCAGAGGTAATTCTAAACTGAATTTTCAGTTTTTCTATCTTTTCTGCTGAAACTGCTCCAGGTACCAGGCATCAAATGAATAGTCAGCTTCAGATTCTGTCATTTCCTGCCCTGCACACTTCAGCTTTGTTCTGGTGTCCCAGCCACGTGTTCCATGTGGAGAAAACGTGGCTGCAGAAGGCCCTGAGCTCTGCATCAGGAATCAGGTGGGAGAAACACTCATGTCCTCCTTCTGCTAGGACTGTCCCTGCTGGCCTCCTTCAGATGGCCACGTCATCCACCCAGAGAAGGGAAATGCTTGTCCCTGCAGCCAAGAATAACCTTGGGTGGAAAGAGAATAATTAGGTCTCCCTTCCATGCCATGCCCTTAACGGCTGTGCCTTCAGGCCAGAGCAGGCATAAAGCAGATTATTGTATTTCTATTTGTTAGTTAAATTAAATATAGAGGTCAGTATATTTACACAATCAGAGCTGTTTTTCTCAGTGGAAGTTTCTAGCCATTCTACGTGCTCGTCACTTGTGGCCTTCTCCTTTCTCAACTGTACTTCACTCAAGAGAAAGACTTATGAGCTGTGTACAGTAATGACTTGAAGCATTGACACTTTCTGTTTTCTCCCTTTCCTTCATTTCTGCCCTATTGTCAGTTTGTCCCTGGATCCAACTCGCTCCTCCTAGCAGAGAGGTAGGCTGTAGGAGGCTGCTGATAGTTGTGTGATCCCCACGATGTATTTCGGGAATATTGGTATCTCAGAAACGATTGTATGCAGATACATATCTGCCTGAGTAAACAGGAATTTCAATACCAGTACCATTTAATGCATTTGAAGTTGACAGTATTGAACACTAAATATCTAATTTAATATATTCAAGGGCCATTAAGCTTTGTAAAGTAGGAAAATAGGTCATAAATACCAGTTTGACAGATCAGCAGATATGTTTTATTTTTCTTGTAAAGAAAACTACAAACTACACATTAGCTGACATAAACCTACTACACATAATTTGTGAAAATTGTGTATATTAGGTTTATGAACTTTGGATCTGTCCGGAATGAAAATATAACTTCCTCCAATATCATTTTACTATGGACATTTTAGTTGGGCAACGCATACATATCCATAAAAATATCTAGCCGAGGATGCATATATCGAGCTATCAGATACTAGAGAAAAGTTGAGGAGTTGCTCAGAAACTTGAATTTACTTTCATTTTTGTTTAGTTTAAGACAAAGAACAAAGTTCCAAGTGAGCAGTTTATTTCTGGGCCTGGGGTGAACCAAGCGATGGAAGACAATTCAGAAAACCCGCAACTCTTGTTTCATTTATGCTCATATTTCTGTGGCCACACAAACTCCCCATAATTATGATGGTGCTAGAAATACTTTCCAATGGCCATTTCCTACCATTGGTGAGTTAGCGGGTCAGCTTGACACAGGGGGGACGCAGTGCCAAGCCACTGTGCTAATACAGCAATTTGAGCACCTCAGCCGTTTTTAGCGTCCCCAGGAGTCCCGGGTCCAGCGGCGCATAAATAGTGCTCGGAATCTCAGTTGCACAGTAACAAAGCTAGTGGAGTCTGGTTTGTTGCATATTTAAAGCCCACATGACACCCTCTAGTGACAAAGCTCCTCTTCACAGATAACTTGTTTTTTTTAAAAAAAAAGTGTTATTTTCCCTTTTATTAACAAATTTTAGGGATTTATGGGTTTCTCACAGCTTTTATGCACTCTGCATTTCTCTCTTCTTAGTTCTTGAACCACAGGTCCATTATAACTGCCCCACAATGGGCGGCACATGGCTCTGTCACCTGTGACAGGCTAAAGGGTCAGAAAATCGTAGGAACTGCCCTTATCAAGGTGGCACTGCTGTTTGTGAAGCCAATCTTCCTCTGTACCAATCAGGAAAACTCTGAATTGTCCCATTCAAAACACCATGTGACGGTATTAACTCAACTATCATGTGACAACAAATTTACCCAGGCTGAGATGTGAATGACTGAGAAAACAGTTTGCCTTTGTCAGCACATTAGTTAAAACACCTGAACGCCATGTGCCAAGCTGTTTGATCTAACTATGTCATTCTAGATCGGGACTTAAATGATTTATGTGTGTATTTCTCTGCTTTAAAAGAAAACTGAGAAATTAATTTTATTTTGTGGGTAACAGCTTCCTCTAGTAAGTAGCTTCCCTGGGTGAATTCATTGGGACTTAAACTTTTAAGTGTTTCAGTACTAAATTTGATCACTTTAAGTTGTAATAGGTGAAAATGAAGATAAATTGCTGTGCTCACCTGAACTGCAAATCGTTTCAGAGGCGGGTAGAAGTAGCCACGCTTGTAAAGATAGTATCGTGGCCTATACTTAAAGACCTGCACAAACAAAATAAAGGTTGTATTCACTTTTGAGTCTCAGTAAATCCAAAGCAAATCTAGGCCAAAGAAGAATGGTAACATTAATTACCCCATTTTCCTCTGAATCTTCTAACTTGAATCTTCTATGCAAATTTTTCATCTGTTTCAAAAGAGCATTTCACTATTACATATACTCTCTCTTACATAAAAAGACAGAATTGGAAAAAAAAAGTCAGGTTTTTATAAAGAACTTACTGAGAATGCACAAGCCATCCCCAAGATGCTGAGCAAAATTAAAGCAGTCTTCATTTTGGTGATGGTTTCTGGAATTAACGGAGTGGTGAGGTTAATAAATATTAAAATTAAGTTCCTGCTTGTTTGCTCATATTCAGAAATGAAGTATTTAATTTGCTCTCACTTCTGTCTAATTAACATTTGGATGAATTAAAACCAAATTTCTTGAGTAGGGGTGTAGTCCATTGGTAGAGAACTTGCCTAGCACATGTGAGCCCCTTGGTTCACTCCTCAGCACAAAAGCAAAGCAACTCATATGTGCATTTGCATGTGTATGTATGTGCATTCCCATGTGTGTGCAGGTGCAGGGCACGATATAGGAGTACTATTCTTTTCTTTTTTGAGACAGGGTCTTGCTTTGTAGTTCAGGCTGGCCCTCAGCTCACTATGTAGCCCAGGCAAACCTCAAACTCAGCAATCCTCCTGCCTCTGCCTCCTGAGTGCTGGGATTACAGGCGTGAGCCACCATGCCCGGCAGGAGTACTATTCTTATAGCATATAACACTCAATAGCCATGCTACAAGAAAAGCTCTTTAGGTCCGTCCTTGGAGTATCAAGTGTGACTTTCCTCAAATTAGACTGGTCTCCAGATACATTGAGGTTTTTCATCTGCTAGTGTGGGGAACTCTCATAGTACAGATCAGCGATTCTTTGGGGTGCAAGGCACAGATGGAGACTACAGTCCTATGGGACAGGTTGATGCAATGTGCAAAAGGGGAATAGTTTCTAACAGCCTTGGGCTTCGCAGCCACATAAAGATTCTCACTTCCTCACAGGTTCCTCATGAGTAAGAGGAGGCAGGGAAATCCTATGCTGCTGTAATTCTATTTGATAAAATTCTAATTAAAAATTCTGTCACTCAGAGACTGAACAAATTCAGCTGAAGGCCTAACATCTGCTCACTTGCATTTATACGCACGTGACTGATAGAGATCTCTGTACCTAGTGACACCTTGGGGACAGACATTTTGGTAGCACTGGCTAATGATGGTGGCAATTTCCCTATAAACACCCTTTAAAAGAACAATAAAATGTGCAAAGCCCATGCCATAGACTGTATCCTGCAAGTTGATTCTGCATTTTGTCCTCATCATGACTCAAGTTCTGTTGCCTCTAACTGAGTACCTGAGCCTAATAGCAGCAGGCCCAGAGCAGGCATGGGCCTGGCTCCTGCACACTCACTGTGTTTATGTGCAGCAGAGCTGGCTGACACACCTCCTCACAGTCCACCTGTTAGGAAGCTTGCATGGCTGTGGTGTTGCTTTGAGAAACGCTTTGATTTCTGCAGCCCACGGTGTAGCCGAACAGCAAACACAAAGATTACTGCTGGGCGGCACCACAAAAACACCTTGGGTAATATTTATACTATTTTATAAAACTAAAATCTTAAATACATAGAATTCAGTTAGTACATAAATGTCTCATAAAAATCATAAAATAACTGCTTGGAAACATGGCAGGGATAATATTTTTAAAAGAACTAAGTAATTTACCTGTACGGCAATTGCCTGCCTCATAAATCTCATTTTATTTACTTAGTGATTCATCAAAAAGCAAGCACCTCTGCAATGACCACTACTCACTCAGACAATTCTTAAAGGATTGTTTTGAGAAGATGTTTACAAGTTTTTCTGGAAAGAATATAATAAGCTACCAAAATAACATTTCTTCAGTGTTGTATATTTTCTGTAATGATTTTAGAGCTACAAGGATATTAACACTCTGAACTTTTATGTATAATATCTTAAATATACCTGAGGTACAGACTAGGTATAATTCACGGAAAAATGTGCATAAATCCAGGCAAATTTACAAATGCAAAATAATATTTCAGCCAGTTTATCTGGAGTGCAATACAATGAGAAAACAACACTCCATCCCAAGTAGAGATAGAAAGTGAGAAGCATCATTTCCTGGTTCATGTTCATAATATTCAGAGCTTATTTACACACTTAGGTTAACAAGCTCAGTCCTCTGGAAAGAATCTAAAATCAGAAGGACCTGTTTAAGGGAAAGCAAATGATAGATCACCCAGCTATTCTACACAATGCAGTGAGAGTCACACTTAAACAGATGCTCGGAGCCCAGACAGAAATGTGCGTGTGTAGTGCCTGGTCCTAAGGAAGGAAGCTGTCGGATTGAGTCTTACCCTGCCGCAATCCTGGAGGAGCGAGGAGACAGGCTGGCCAGTGAGAGACACAGATTGAGTGCCTCCTCCGGCCTCACACTCATTCACTCGCTCTTGCTTGCTATAAACCTTTTTTTGCCTTTCAGCAGCCAATCACTGTCAGGGCCCAGCTGATGTCAGAATGTGGATTCTCACCAGAATACCCCCAAACTTCAACACTTTTTCAAGACACAGGCTCAGTTGAATAAACATGAAACATAGTTCCAGTGCCAAGAGGTTTGCATTGTGGAATTTAATTGAAGGTTCAGATGAAGATGAATAGTCTGAGTTCCAAATATATATAATAATATACTGGATTTGAATTAAAATAAATAGCAAAAGATTTAACCATTTAAAATTTTCATAATTATACAAGTTTTCACTATGTTGACAGAAAAGAAAGCTTACCATCATCAGACACAGTATTGCGTTGGTGAAGAAGAAAAAAACTAAACAGTAAAGAAAAGGAGTTCAGCAATAAGGATTTTAGCACCATTTATTTTGTTTTTATTGTTGAAATATATTTCAGTGACTCCTGACACAGTTTATGAGATGTATTTGCAAAAACATGATGCTGATTGTAAAATTTAAAGTTCTTTTGAGGATTCAGCTACTGAGAGGCAGATTTAATTTCTGTCAAATAGATTGTTTTAGATCTTTCATTTATGTGAGCCCTTTGTCATGCAAATGAGGTCACTTCATGTTATTTTAGAGGGGCTTCTGTATAGTTCTTGATATTCATTTCCATATATAATTTTTTCTATGAGAAAAAATTTTCTATGGAGAAAAATTACTAAAGCTGGCAAGTAGTAATTTAGTATAATTGAAATTATTCATGTAAACCAAACCCCAATAAATGGATTGATAGATGAAAGCATTACTTTTTTAATTTGCCAAGGGAAATCTAGCTAATATGTAGTTTATATATTTTTCTCGTCCAGTCATTTTTTAAAAATTGAATTCTTTATACACATCATGATCATACTCAATATTGAGAATTTGTACTAGTATATGGCATGACTTAATTCTCATTTTTTCCCCATTCCCCTACCCACCCTACAACCCCACCCCCAATATACATATGCTTTGTTTCCTTTTTTAGCATCATTTTTTCTTTCCCCTCATTACTTACCCATATCATTTTCCCTTTGAATTTTTTTTTTTTTTTTGAGACAGGGTCTCACTTTGTAATTCAGGCTGGCCCTGAGTTCACCAGGTAGCCCAGGCAAGCCTGGAACTAGGCAGTCCTCCTGTCTCTGCCTCCCAAGTGCTGGGATTACAGGCGTGAGCCACCACGCCCGACACTGTGGTATGTGGTATTGATGGCTGGTGGGCATGAGTCACTATGCCCAGCATTTCATGTGGTAACTGGAGATCAAACTCAGGACCCTGCGCTTGCGAGGCAGGTGCAGGAACCACTAAGCTAAATCTCCAGCCGCCCTTTGAATATTTTCTATTTCATAATATCTATCATATATTCTAGAACTCATTTACATCTTCAGATTCTCATACCAGAGAAAAGATACGGTATTTACACATCTGTGACCTATTTATTTCATTTGTGTGTATGTCCAGTCGTTTTTCTCTTCCTCTGTCATGTCTATTTCAAACAGTTAAGGAAACCAACTTAACAGTATCACTGTGTGCCAGTTACTTGTTGGAGTCTTTGGATGACTTATCCAAAGAAAGATTTCATCTAGATTTCTTGGAAAATGTAGAGTCAAAATATAAATTAGGTGGGCTATTTCAATTAATGTAACCCCATAAATGTAGTTAAATTCATTGACCCTTGAATTACAGATTGAATTGTATTATAAGATAGCATAAGAAGAAACAAAAACTAGAACACATTAAAAGCAAAACTTGGTCCTTGTTTTTAAAACTTCTGTAGTTGTGTAGAGAGAAAATTATATAGCTGTAGGGCACAACTGAAATATCTATGAGGTGCTGACATGCTATGGAATGCAGAGATTCAGTTGTGACCAAAAAGCAACAGAGCAGGATCTTTACAGAGATTAGAAATTGTCTAGGTTATCAAGAGGAAAGAGATTATCAAGAAGGAAGAGGAAGCAGTTTTAGGAATGGATCTGGAAGACATGAAAATGCATTGAACTATACATATTGATGTGTCATATTGGAGCTTAAACACCGGTTCTCCATTTGCCGTACTTAACTCATTACAAACCACAAAAAAGGGGAAAAAATCAGATTATTTGTATTATACAGATGAGATAAGTGAGGCCTAGAAACGGTAAGGAAGTCCTGGACTATATAGCTGATAAATGGAGTAATCAAAACAATCAAAGTCAACTCTAGCTCTAGAACTCCCAATCACTGCATATCTTTTCTGGCACATTCAGAAAAGTTCAAAAATTCAAAAAGCTTGAATATAGTGAGTGGAAGTGGCAACAAATGAGACAATGGAGAGACACACAGGTCCCACCAATGACTAGGGCGAGCAGAATAGAAATTGAGAAGACCAAAAGGTTAAAACGGAAAAATAATGTTCAGGTTTGCAGGGTCGAAAAATAATTTAATGAGAACAAAGATGGGTGACGAAAACCAGACTGTTATGGGGAAAAGGATCTGAAAGAGTTATCTTAGGGGTTAGAAAATTCTGAACTCAAGCAGGACACGGGGCTTGGAGTGGAGGAAACAAATGAGAAAGATATTACCACAAGAACTCAGCAGGAGCAAGACAGGAGACCTTGTGCGTATCCAGCTTGGATCATTTGGGGAGCATATTTTGCACATGGCTCATGGAGTACTCACAAGTTGCAGTCTTTTGGCCAACACTTGTTGACAGTGATGTAAGGACATAATGAAGGGTAGGGGCTGAGAACAAAAGACTGGAACTTTATTCTTGACTTTCCCACTAACTTAATTTTCTTGGCTACTTTGAGGTTTCAACTTAACTAGTCTTTTTAATTACTGAGGATGTTTACACCAAGATAAAAATTTCAGAAGACCAATATTGTGTGTCTCCCTCCTCCACAGAGCCTGTTGGCCAAGTAATTGAACTTCAGATCTCTACATAGCAGGTTAGAGGAAGCTGTGATGATATTTTTTTGTTTTAAAAATGAATTTTTTCTTTTAGAGATGAAATAGTTATCTGTGATAGGGATAATAATACAACAGTTTGACCATAACTTTGTAATAATTGAATTCCTAATAATTATTAAATTGCTTAGTCAGGATTCAAGACTTTTTCTCTCTAGTTTTATGTACTCTCAAATGATCTATACAGAGATATTTTTAAGAAAATGATTAAACTAGGGTGATCTCTATGGCCTTCTCAATTTCTAATATTCTGTGATGCTCTATTTTTAATACCTCAATAAGATACTTCCCAGTAGTCTTCTAGCTACAAAATTGATTTGATTTATTCCAGTGTTTTCCTTGGCACACTCTTTCTAAAGAACAGTGCTGAGGAAAAAAAAATCTGAGATCCTGACCAATTTTGCTTTTTTCCTAGAATTAATATTGCTCTGCCAGGTATGGTGGCTCATGCCTGTAATCTCAGCATTTGAGAAGCAGAGGCAGGAGGATTGCTGAGTTTGAGGCTTGCCTGGGCTACATAGTGAGCTCAGGGCCAGCCTGAACTACAAAGCAAGACCCTGTCAAAAAAAAAAAAAAGATTGTTCCAACAACACTATTTATTACCTTGTTCATTGTCTTACTACTCTCATTGAGTTAAGCCCATTGTTATGAATTGATTCTCTTTGATGGTGCATGAACATACATGATGTTATTGATCTACTGTGACAAGTTCCAGTGCAAGATGGGTCATTTCAACCCTAAACTCAACCTGATAGACCTAATTGTTTGTTTGTTTAACTGAATTCTTCATTGGTACATTTTATATACACCTCACAGTCACACTCAACATTGGGGAATTTGTACCAGTATGTGACACAAGTTAATTCTCATTTTTACCCATATCCCTACCCAGTAAAATAAATATATCACATATATGTAAATACCGTATCTTTTCTCTGGTATGAAAACCTTCAGATGTAAATGAGTTCTTGAACGTAGGATAGATTTTGTGAAATAGGAAATATTCAAAGGAAATGTGGTGGGGCAATGTATGAAGGGAAATAATAAATATGGTTTGGAAAGAAAATGAAAGGCCTTATTTTGTTTTTTTTAGACAGGGTCTTGCTTTGCAGTTCAGGCTGGCCCTGAGTTCACTATGTAGCCCAGGCAAGCCTGGAACTCAGCAATCCTCCTGCCTCTGCCTCCCGAGTGCTGGAATTACAGGCGTGAGCCACCAGGCCTGGTGAAAGGCCTTATTTTTAACCTGCTGCATGTCCCATGAGCTCTGTGCCAATCTTTCTTTGCACCTCTTCATCCTTCCCCTTTCTTCTCACTTTTGTTTTTGGTGAAGTCTTAGTACTTTCCAGGAGATAGTAGTGACAATCTGATGCGAGATACTGGGCTTATTTCCTCTTCCTCTTCATTCTAGAACAGAACTTGGAATTAAATATCAGGTTGAAATCTTGGAGGTATTCATGATAACTTTTATGTATTTTCTTTTATTATGGTAAGAATATTTAGCTTGAGATCTGCCATGTTAATTGTCACAAAACACTGTTAACTGTATGTGCACTGGTACACATGTCTCTTGCACTTATTTTGTACACTTGAAACTTTATGACTCTTTATTAGTAAACCTCCATTTCTTCCTCCTCCTGGCCCTGCATTACCACCATTCCACTCTGATTCTGAGTTTACTACTTTTCAAATCTTCTGTCAGTAGAATTACATGGTATTTTTTCATCTGTAACTGGGTTGTTTCACTTAGCATAATGTCCTCTCAATTTATCTGTTTCTCACATTGCATAATTTCTGTCTTTTTAAAGGCAGAGTAATATTCCA